>PVLD010036941.1:0-10603 GCA_004027595.1 Dinomys branickii
TAATTGTCTGACTAAATTTGCATGTCTGTATATGGGTTCATATATTTACACTTCGAAGATATCAATGGATAAAGCAATAACCACTGTTGAGACCATATCACCTTGTCTATAGATTAGTTGTGATTGTACTATTTTTTATGCTAATTGGTGTCTGTTTGTCAATATGTTTTTGTACTTTTATTTTTTTAAAATAAAAAAAGAAAACATCAGTAATCATTAACTGTTCCTTTGAGTAAAGCAATAGAAGAGAGTAGTATAACTGTTAGCTATCCTATACATATATACACATATAATTTCCCCTTCTTTCCCTTCTCTTTTTCCACACTCCAGTTGCCCTTTACTTTTGAGCACTTTCTTTTCATTTCACAATGTCTGTCATACCTCCTAGATTTTATTTACTCTTTCAGGTTCTTAAACTAGTGAGACACATTGCTTACACATACAGGTCTGATTTATCTCACTTATGAGTATGGTCTCTAGTTGTGACCATTTACCTATAAAATCCTCAATTTCATCTTTCTTTAAAGCTGAGTAATACTCCATTATATAAAAGTACCACAATTTTCAAATCCAATCCTCAGTGGATGGACATTTGGGTTGCTTCTACAATTTAGATATTACAACTTGTGCCACTAGGAACATGGGTGCACATATATCGCTGTGATTTAATGTTTTCAGATCTTTTGGGAAAATACCCTGAAGGAGAATAGCTGGGTTGAATGGGACCTCTAGACCTAGGTTGCTGAGGAATCTCCAAACTGATTTCCATAGTGGTTTCACCAGCCCGCATTCCCACCAGCAGTGCACAAGAGCTCCTACTTCTCCACAGCTTCACCAGCATTTGGTATTGGTTAATTTCTTAATGCTAGCCATTCTTACTGGGGTGAGGTGAAATCTCAATGTTTTTTTTAATTTACATTTCTCAAATGACTAATGATGTTGAACATTTTTTCATGTATTTACTTGCCATTTGTATTTCTTTGTCTGAAAAGTGTGTATTCATCTCAGCTGCCCACTTTGGGATCGGGTCTTTGAATTTGAAGGGGATGATGTTTTTCAATTCTTTATATGTTTTGGATAGGAGAGACAGTCCGAGGGACAGTCAGATGAAATTTTTTTCCAATTTGTGGGTTTTCTATTTACTCTGCTGGTGATTTCTTTATATATGCAAAAACTTTTCAGTAAGATGAGGTCCCAGTTATTGATTCTTTGAGGTATTTCCCTTGCAGTTTGATTTTTGTTCATGAACTCTCTTCTTACTCCTATGTCTTCAAGATTTTTACCTACCTTCTCTTCCAATAGATTTAGTGTTTCTGTTTTAATATTGAGATCTGTGATCCATTTTGACTTGAGTTTGATGGATGGTGATAGACTTGGGTTTATTTTCAGTCTTCAGCAAGAAACAAGCCAATTTTTCCAGCACCATTTATTAAAGAGGCTGTCTTTCTTCCAGTGAGTTGTTTGGCCCCTATATCAAAGATTAAGTGGCTGAATGTGCTTGTGGTTGTGGCTGCATCTTCCAGTCTGTTGCATTGATCTTCTGGTCTCTTTTTTCAACCAGTACCATGTTGATTTTATTACAGTAGCTTTGTAGTACAATTTCAGGTCAGAGATTGTAATTCCACCTGACTTTTCCTTGTTGCCCAGGATTGCTTTTGCTATTCTGGGTCTCTTCTGGTTCCTGATGAATTTAAGGAATGTTTTCTCTAGATGTGTGAGGTATGCTAATGATAGTTTAGTGGGAATTGCATTGAATCTGTACCACAATTTTGGTAGTATGGCCATTTTCACAATGTTCATTCTTCCTATCAGGGAAGCAGGGAATGTTTTGCCATTTATGAAATTCCTCTTCAATCTCATCTTTTGGAGTGCTGTAGTTTTCATTGAATAGATCTTTTACTTCTTTTGTTAGATCAATTCCTAAATATTTCAGTTTCTTGGATGCTATTGTAAAAGGTATGGTTTCCTTAATTTCTCTCTCAGTCTGTTTGTTGTTTGCTATTGATATTTGGGTGTTGACTTTGTATCTAGCTACACTGCTAAGTTTGTCAATTACTTCAAGCAGTCTTCTTGTGGAGTTTTTGGCATCTTCCATGTAGATTATCATGTCATCTGCAAAGCGTGATAGCTTTTCTTCTTTCTTTCCTATCCTTATTTCTTTTATTTCTCTCTCTTTTCTAATTGTTCTGGCTAATGCTTCCAGAACTATGTTGAACAGGAGTGGTGACAGTGGACATCCTTTTCTTGTTCCTGATTTTAAAGTAAAAGATTTCAGTTTTTGTTCATTTAGTATGATGTTGGTTTGTCTTAGATGGCTTTGATCGTGTTGGGGTAAAGACCATCTATTCCTGTTTCCTATAGAGTGTGTTTTATCATGAGTACCTGTTGACAAAAGCTTTTTCTACATCTATTGAGATCATGATATCTTTTTTGTCTTTGGCCCTATTGATATGGTGTATTACATTAATTGATTTGTGAATATTGAACCATCCCTGAACTCCTGGAATGAATCCGACTTGGTTGTGGTGTATGATTTTGTATTGATCATGTATTGATCATTCTATTTGCTGGTATTTTATTGAGTATCTTTGCATCTATATTCATTAGGGAGGTTGCTCTGTAGTTCTCTTTCTTGGTTGGGTCTTTCTCAGGTTTTGGTATCAGTATAACACTAGCATCCAGAAACAAGCTAGGGAGAATTACTTCCTTTTTAATTTCATTGAAGAATTTGAGGAGTGTTAGTATTAAGTCGTCTCCGATTTATTTGTAAAATTTTGCTGTGAATCCATCAGGGCCTGGGATTTTCTTTGTTGGTAAGTTTTTAATCACATTTTCAACCTCATTAATTGATATTGGATTGTTCAGCATTTTTATATCTTCTTGACTCAACCTTGGTAATTTTTACCTATCTAGGAATCTGTCCATTTCTTCTGAGTTTTGTATCCTATGGGAGTAAAGATTTTCAAAATAGGTATGAGTGATCTGAATTTCTGGAGGATCTGTGGTAGTTTCATCCTTTTCATTCCTTATTGCATGAATTTGAGTTCTCTCCTTTCTGTTTTTGATAAGGTTTGCTAGGGGTTTTCAATTTTACTTATTCTTTCAAAGAGCCAACTACTTGGTTCATTTATTTTTTGTAAGGTTTTCTTCAGTTTGGTTGCACTAATTTCTGCCCTGATCTTTACAATCTCCTCCCTTCTTTGGGCTTTAGGTGTGACTTGTTCTTCTTTTTCTAAAAGTTTGAGGTGCAGCATTAAGCTATTTATTTTTTTCTCTTTCTGTATTCCTTATGTATGAGTTCACCACTATAAATTTCCTTCTGAGGACTGCTTTCATCGCGTGCCACAGATTCCAGTAACTTTTATCTGCATTTTCATTTGTTTGTAGGTATTTTTAAATTTCTTCTTTAATATCTTCTGTGATCCATTGGTTGTTCAGGAGGTTCTTGTTTAATTTCCAAGTGTTTATGGAGTTTTTGGAGTTCCTTTTGTCATTAATTTCCAATTCCATTGCACTGTGGTCAGATAATATGCATGGGATAATTTTAATTCTTTTGCATTTAGGTAGGTATGCTCTATGGGCTAGAATGTGGTATATTTTAGAGAAAGTCCCACGTGCAGCTGAGAAAAATGTGTATTGTGATGTTGTAGGGTGAAACATTCTGTATACATGTGCTAAGTCCATTTGTTCACAGCTTTGGTTCAAATGTGTTATTCTTTGCTAATTTTTTGTATGGTTGATCTATCTCTTTGTGTCAAAGGGGTGTTGAGGTCCCCTATTATAATAAGGTTATTAATTATTTGGGGTTTCATGTCTTTTAAGATTTGTCTTATGTAGTTTGGTGCTCTGGTATTTGGTGCATACATGTTTATGATTGTTATCTCATCCTCTTGCAGTTTTTCCCTAACAAGTATGTAGTGATCTTATCTCTTTTGATCTTGGTTTGAAGTTTACATTGCCTGCAAACATAATAGCTACTCTTGCTTTTTTCTGGGTTCCTGTTGCATGCAGGATTGTTTTCTGTCCTTTGACTTTCAGTCTATGGGTTTCCTTTGGAGTAAAGTATGTTTCCTGTATACAGCATATCATTGGATTTTGTTTCCTAGTCTATTCTGCCAGTCTGTTTCTTTTGACTGGTGAATTGAGGCCATTTACATTTATGGCTATAACTGATATATGTTGGCTTATCACTGTCATGTTATTTGCTTGCTGTTGGTTTCTTACTTTTTCTACCTGTTTACTTGCTTGCTCTTCTTGAGGGTTCATTTCTATTGTTGTTTTTGAAATTGCCTTCATTTTCTTCTCTGTCTAGAATGTCTTTCAGTCCTTTTTGTAAGGATGGTTTGGCACTCATAAGCTCTTCAGTTGCCCTTGGTCTTGGAAATATTTATTTCTCCATTCAGCTTGAAGGATAGTTTTGCAGGACACATCAATCTTGGTTGGAAGCTGTTTTGTCGTAGGACCTGTAATACTTCTCTCCAAGCCCTTATTGTTTGGATGATTTGTGTTGGGAAGTCTGCTGTGATTCTAATGGGCTTTCCTTTATAGGTGATCTGTTTCTTTTCTCTAGTAGCTTTTAGTATCCTGTTCTTTTATTTATTTATTTATTTTTTCCGGTACTGGGGGTCGAACTCAGGACCCTGCGCTTGCTAGGCAAGCGGTTATTCCACTGAGCTATATCCCCAGCCCTTATCCTGTTCTTTTAATGGAGATCTGGGATCTTGACTGTTATATATCTGAGTGTAGTATTATTATGATTCTGACTAATAGGAGTTGTGTATGCCTCATTTACCTGTATCTCAGGTTCTGTTTCCATGCCTGGGAAATTTTCTGCTCTTATTTCTGCAATTATTCTTTTATGTCATTTGTGTTGCTTCCTGCTGTTTTATTTACTTCTATTAGCCTGAGATTATTTCTCTTTGCCTTGTCTTGCAGCTGTTGAACTGATTTTTCCTGGATCTTTGTTGATTTTAAGAGATCCTTTCATGATTGCTAGCATTGCATGTACTTTTAATGGAAGTTTTAATCTCTTGAATTTCTATTTGAATCTGTTTTATGGATTTAATTTCTTTCCTATGCCAGGAATAATTTGTTTCCATCATTTTTCTAAGCTCATCTTTTGTTTCATCTGTGTCTTCTCTAATATCTTTGATTTTAGGCATCATTTCTTTTAGTACCTGAGAGATTGTTTTCCCCATAGCCTTTTCTACTTAGTTTTTTACTTGTGCTGGTACCATTTCAGAAAGTTCCAGTGTTCGATTTCCAGTTTCATCTGTCTTCTTAAGTTCTTTGCTTGTCCTGCGTGGGCTGGATGTATGGGGCTGCATTTTGCTTCTCTGTCCTGTCATTTTCTCATTTCTCATTCATATTTTGTTTTTTACCTTGATACTTTCCAGTTTCTTATGATAGATAGCTTTGTTTCTAGTATTTATGTTTCCCTAGAGGGTGTCTATTCTTCAGTGATGTCTTCTAGATGTAGGTGGTTTCTTATAGTTATCCCAAGGCCCTAGTTTCCCAATTTGTAAGGGATGCAAGGTTACTATTTGGCTCAGCTCCTAATCCTTTGATATTGAGTTGTGGTGGTGATTATAACCTCATACAGTCACAGTGTTATCAGGCAAGGGAAAAAAACTGTATATAACATGTATGACATCCTGGTGAAGTAGTACAGTTAGTAATAACAATAGTTTGAAGTGCAGCTTAAGTACTGATAAACTATGGTAACCAGTAACCTGTTACCTCTGACCATGGGAGTAAACTCTAACATGTAACAAAATCAAACATATACTATGCACTTGTATGCAGTGATTTTTCCCTTAATAAGGTTATTTTATCCTTCTGTTGGGAGCACAGAGATTAGGGGATGGGCTAAAGTGGTGAGTGAGGTCAAATATAGTAGAGTCAGGGCTGGAAATTAAGGGATGATCACCCAAGAATGGGAAACTGGAGGACACAGAGGGAAAGAATAAAATAGAATATAAAGAAGAAGTCAGAAAGGTCATAGACAATGTTTACTCACTTGAAAGTTTAAATTCAAGAAGTAGTTGAGGAATGAGAGAAAGTGAGTCTATAGGAGAGACTGAAAGAAAGAACTTTAAACATTGAAAAAATAAGGGAAAAATAGAAAGAGAATGAAAATGAACCAAAGGAAAAAAGAAAGAAAAAGGAGATGAAAGAAAGAGAAAAGAGAAAAATAGAAAAAGAAAATATAAAAACTCCCAAATCAAAAATAACTGCCAAATACAGAAGAAAACAAAATGACATCCAGTCAGACAGAACAGGGATATGCAATCAGACGGACAAGGGAGAATGAAAGTAGTAAAATCCGCTGGTGCTTACAGTTCTGTATTAGTGTCCATATTTAATTCAAGAAATGTGTTGGGATGGAGCTGACCTTGGGCTCTGGATGTGGGGCTTGGGACTAGATTTCTGCTGGCGGAGTTCTCCAGAGTTCAACCACTGGCTCCTTGCTGCTATGTCAGACACTTCCACACTGCTAGTCTCAGCAATCACTCTGCCCTTCAAGGTTATGTGTTCCTGTGCACCTGGGACCCAGCTATTGTCTTGGGTCTCAGGTCTTGGGGTTCCTGTCAGTCTTCTTAACAAAGGTGTGTGTCTTTACACTCCCCTGAAAGACCCCGCCATCTGGTGCTCAGATGCCCCGCCTTCCCATGGAAAGAATGGAGGAAGCATGAGGCATGGACTCATTCTGCTTGTAGGTCCTGTAGTCCCACAGATAGAGGAGGAGGTGTGATTCACTTTGCTTGCAGGTCCCCACCATCCCACAGGTTCATATGGCTATTTTGAAATATTCAATGAATATTGGTGCGCTAGAGTCATCATACCTTGCTGCAGAATGTTAGGAATTATTCCTCCTGTCCAGCACATACACAAGGAGGAAGCTACTCAAGGCATGGAAAGAAGCCAGGGAAATGGACAGACAGAACAATGTCCCAAATAAACAGAAGGCTCTTCTGCACGGGGTATTAAGTGGACTACCTGGGAGATTATTTCTTCATCAGTGGGGTCAAATTAGGCCCACCTGGCATGGACATCAGCAGGCAGTGGACTCATAGAAGGGTCTCGAATGCTGTGTGAAAGGCTTGGGCCATGCTACAGACCAGCACCAGACTCAGCGAGGAGTCTAGGCCCAGGGTAATGGAGGCACCAGACCACTGCCATAGCAATTGAGATGTAGTAACAGGTGTGAGGGGCCATGGAAGTGAGAGTGAAAGGCAAGACATCAAAGACAAGAGGAAATAAAGGAAGCAGTTTGAACTGAAGGAGTGGGGGACAAGTCCATGCCTAAAGATCTGAAAATGAGGCAAAGGAGGTGTGTGCAAAGTTGAATGAAGAATATAATTGTATTTAGCATTTACTGTGGACCCATCATGCAACAATCCCTGAGCTACTGGTACTGAGCAGGTTCATAGATAAGAAAGTCTCAGATCCTAGTTTCCTGAAGCAACATATGAGACTGCATGACTGGGTCTGTATCAACCTCATCTACACCATGAATTTCCAAGAATACTCCAGGGTGCAGCGCTTCCCAAACCCATTCCACCAATTGGGGAGCATAGCATAGCAGCAATTATCAGTTATTGAGCTGTACTGCAAGCCAGGCACTTAACCTGCAGCACTTTCCCTGTGGACTGCATATCCAAGATCAACATGCCCCGCAAGAGGAAAAAGGCCTCAACTGCACATGCATCTCATTTTTACAAATGTCCTTTTCCCCTACTGATAGGCTGTTGGATTTCAGGGAATCAGTGCTGAGATCTGCTGGAAGGAACAAAGTGGGAACTCAGGTAAAGTACCATCACAGGTGAGCTCAATCAAGTTGGGATCTCTAGCTCAGCTCTTTATCTCCTGGAAGATCTAGGAATCTCATGTCAATTTCTTAGACAGTTGGCCATTGGTGCTGGAGAAATCTGAGAATGTAGCTAGAATGTGTTCTAGGTGAGTTCTACTCACCATTAAGAAGGGTTTCCGACTGCTCAAATTGGAAGGAGCAAGTGGGATGGAGGAGAGACGAAAAAGAAAGAAGGAAGAGGGAAAATATGTATATCTATACACAGGATAGCTAGAGTAATTGCACTACTAATATCTGTTGGTTTATTGAAAGGAACTGTTAATGTGTAATTGTTTAATCAATATTGCATGCCTACATCTGGTTATATGTGCAACCATTTTGAAGATGACATTGTGAAGTATAACAACCATTGTTAATATCCTATCACCATGTTTTGAAATTCTGTATCATTTTTATTGCTCTGTATGCTGTTTTGTTTATGTATTTGTTTTTGTTATATTGTTTTTTCTTAAATGAAAAACAAAATTTATATGTATATATAAAGACAGCTGGAATAGGTATTGCTAATGTCTGTAGTTTATTGAGAGGAACAGTCAATGCTTAAAATTTTCTTTTTTTTTTTCTTGACCAGTTCTGCACACTTGAATTTGGTAATTGGTCTGAAAACAATGTGCAGTATAAGAACTATTGTTGAACTCCTACCATTTTGTAAGGTGAAGCTCTGCATCACTTCCAATGTTTTTTAAAAAATATTTTTATTGTTTTTTACTTGTTACTGTCTTTGATTGTTTGATCAGTCTTACATTCTTAGGTCTAATGGACTGAGCAACTTTGTTGACAATAACAGTATATAATTTAGCAACAACTGTAAATTTCTATCATTTTATCTTGAGGTCATGTTTCATTTTTGTTTTTTTGTTGTTTTGATTTTGTCTTCATTGTTGTTTTGTCAGTTTTTTAATTTTTGAAACAAAAAAGAAAGATTTCCTTTATGAAGCTATAGGACTACTATGCCCATTTTATTGTAAGTAGGTTTTTGCAGTACTGGGAACTGAACCAAGTGCCTTTGTACTAAGCTACATCTGCTGCCCTTTTTTATATTTTATTTGGAGACTAGTTCTCAACGAGTCAGTAAAATGCCCAAGCTGGGCTCCACTCGAAATTCTCTTGCCTCAGCCTTCCAGAGTGATGGAATTACAGATATGCAGCACCATGTCCAATTTATGCCCATTTTACAGATGAGGAACGCTTATGGACTTGCTGAAAGAAGCACTGGCAGGCAGTAAGTGGTGAGATTTGAACTCTCTCAGTCAGACCTCAGAGCACAGCCCCTTAATTCCTGTGTTGTGCCTTCCTGGGTTTGGGGAGTCAGAGGAACAGAGACTGTGGAGTGACCTTCTTTAAAGTAGGTAATGAATGCAACTGAACCCCAAAAACCTTGTGGTACAAAATAAGGACATATTTAAAGACCATGTGAGGATTGAATAAGAGCCAGCTGGAAGGTCTCCCCATGGCCAAATCTTGGACAATATGTATGTTGCAACAGTCATGCTATTGGAATAGAACCCATTAAATAATATTTGAACCCATGAGTACAGATAGAGTACATACATACATAACTGAGTAAGTGGGAATAAGTGAAGCCTTTTTCTTCCTGCTGGAGTGCTAACTAGTTGGTTTAGACAGAGTAAGAGAATCAGAACGATGACTATTTGGTAAGGATATTAATAAAACAGACTGCTTAATGATAGTTCATCAACGTTGATGTTTCCACTTTATGTTGGTATTCATATATCACCCATATAAATGTTCTGCTTTTTGCTTGTGGTACAGTATGCAATAAATTACATTAGATGTTCACCAGTTTGTCATAAAATAGGCTTCATGTCGGATGGTTTTCATCAACTGTAGGCTAATTAAGTATTCTGAGCATATTTGAAGTGGGCCAGATTGAGCTATGATGTTTGGTAGGTTATATATATTAAATACATGAAATGATATTTTCAGCCTATGGGGTCATCTAGATTTAAATGAAGGACCATCTAAATTTGATTTAGGCAAAATCATCAATCAGTGCTAAAACTTGTAGATGCAAGTTTGCTGAGAAATGAAATACTCACATTATTCTGAAGTACTTCTAGAAAAACACATGTTGACAAAAGAAGACAGAGTAACTATACTTTGGAGAAACCTAGCAGATTCGACCCTAACTCAGAGATTAAAACTAATGTGAATAGCAAAGAAAGAAAAACTGTGTTCTACCTGAAGATGTAGTGAAAAGAATGTGGCATCATTCCTGGGGTATTCCCACAAAAATGAGCAACCTGAAATTAATAATGAAGAAATAGCAGGCCAACCACAGGATGAGAGTCATTCCCAATGTACCTGATCTGTAATCTTCATACTCAATGCTATATAAGTCTGTGGGAGATTGAGGAACTCTTTCAGAATGAAGGATACTAAACAGATATGGCATCAGACCCACATGTGCAAACATCACATTGTCTTCCTGGTGTAAAAACCTGAAAGAATAAATAAAACCCAAATTGTGCAATAGATATTGTGAGAGGGAAAGAAATTTCTCAAAGGGAAGTGTCCGGCGCCGCTCCCGACCCGCAGAAGACAGCACACAGACGATCAGATTCTGTAACGTGTTTCTTTATTGGACACAGCACATACCCCACAGGAGTCCACTCTCTGTGGCTCCTTCCGGGCTTCTTCTTCTTCCAGCTTCCCGTTACAGCAACTTATATAAGGGCGGTTAGCAAATCACACTACGCCACGTGGGCC
>PVLD010036942.1:0-10603 GCA_004027595.1 Dinomys branickii
CCCAGCGTCTGGGACTTTCCCACGTCTCGCCCCGGCAGCCTGGTCCGCCCTACCACATCTCCCCCGGCATCTCAGAGAAATACGCCCAGTTTAAACTTCCCAGCCGAGGTCCCGGCATTCACGCTCGCCAAGTCTGTCTCGAGCTGGTGGTGTTTATTAAGGAGGTTCGCTCCCTTGCTGCTCACCTGGTCGCCATCTTTCCTGGATCCAAGGACAGTGCTTTAAATAAACTGTTTGTAACTTGCTAGTTCATTGGTTAGTATCCAGGACTGATCCACTTAACTAATTCCCTTTTTTAAAAATTTATTTTAAAAATAAAAGAAAGAAAACATTAACAAACAGACACCCAATTATAAAATAGTAAAGAACAATACAAACAGTACAGAGTTACAGACAAAGGGGTAGGAAATTAACAATGGTTATTGTATTACATATTGATATCTTCAAAGTGGTTTCTCAGGAAAACAAATAGAAACATGCTATATTGATCAAACAAGCAATCATTAACTGTTCCTTTCAGTAAAGCAATAGAAGACAGTAATACAACTGTTAGCTGTCATATATGTACATGCATATGTAATTTCCCCTGGGGATATATCTCAGTGGCACATTTCCTTGCCTTGCAACCATGAGGTCATAAGTTTGATTCCCAGTACCACCACCACCAAAAAAAAAAAAAAAAAAAAAAAAAAAATCTACTGAACTAATTCTCACAGACACTTGGCTGAATCCTCATGGTTTTTGGTTTTACTTCTCTTTTTCCTCTTCCTCCTTCTGCTCCTCCTCACTCTTCTTCTCCTTCTCCTTTTAACTTCTCTCCCTTCTCTCTCTTTCTTCTTCCTCCAGTTTTGGGGGGTACTGAGCATTGAACTCAGCATTCATGCTTGCCATGCAGGTACTGCACCATTGAACTAAATCCTTAGCCCTCTTCTTCTATTTCTTCCTTAACAATACTACTTACAGCTAAAGGATCTTCTCAATTTGCATGCTGCATACAAATATTTTGAGTCCTGGGGCTATTTTTCACTGCTGTCTCTTTCAGTGGAAGCCAATGCATTTCCATTAATGACTCTGTGAACTTCCTATAAGCCGTTTTGTAATTCACTTCATAAGATAAAAGTGCTCTTCAGAATAGCCCTTCTTGGTCTTGGGCACCTAGTGAATATCCTGTGGTCAGTACTTTGGAGATTTTAGCAGAGGGACTCTAAGAAACACTCTGCCTGGGTGATCTTCAGAAAGTTTATCTCTCAGAGAGTTACCAAGAGGAAACTCAGATCTTCTTGAGATATTAACATGAAAGGATGATCACTCACCAGTCTGTACACTATCTAGGAATGGGGACTTTTAATATGGGATCTGATTTTCTTTAGAATCTAAGAATGGAAAAACTAGACTTCAAACTCAATTGACAAGGTTCTGCATCAACATTTTATTTGGTCAATGAGAATAATCATTTAGTACTTTTATATTCTGCCTGGGATCACTTTAAGTAGATCATTAGTTTCATTAGGTGCGTTTCCTTGATTTTCCTGCATAAGTCACAGGTGGCAAGCTCAACATTGCCCCAGTATGATAACGTCCTTTCCTTTAAATTTCAAGAACATGTTCCTTGTATCAGTCACCTTAGCATAAGACTCACCCAGACTTTTCAGAATCATTTAGCCTTACAGGAGTGGTGTTTTCAGAAGCGCTTTTCGTTCCTACTGTATTTTCAAGGCAGCCATCTCCTGTTTGCTAAACGGATCCAGTGTTTTAAATTTTCCTTAGGTCAGCATCTTACTCTTAGTCACTAAAATCTTCATTATCTACTGCTACTTACCAAACAACCCCAGAACTTAGTGGCAGCACCAGTTATTTTGTTTACCAGTGTGAAATCTGGGCAGGGCTTCTCTGAGTCAGTTTGTCTCTGAAGAATGAGGTAGCAGCTGACCAATCCCAAGGAAGGTTATTCATGTAGTTCGCAAATTAAAATTGGCTGTCAGCTGGATTTTAGGAGGAGTTTGTGCTTCTGGATACCCAAATCAAGCAAAATTAAAGACCACCTGGGGTTTATGTTCCAAGAGCTCCATCTTAAGAGAGGTAGGAAGGGAAAACAGGTAACATATTCACACTGGAGCCTAAAAATTAGGACATTGTCACGTTGTCACATGCTGTTAGTCACAGAAGCTGGGTTCCACCAAAGGACAAGAAAATATATTCTTCTACCTTTCAATGCAAGGCATTTCAAAAATCTGTAGACCATGTTTTAAAATTGTCACATAAATTTTATGATACAAATAGACTTGTTAACATGGGACAGCTGATAGTTTCAGAATAATATTAAAGTATTAATTGTATATAAAACATAGTTTAGGCTTATGAGTATTAAATATTATTTTTAGAGTTGTGAGTCCTAACTTTGAGGATATTATAAAAGCAGAGACCATTTTCTATTTTACTTGTTCCTTCACAAGATCCTTTAGATATTTTGTGCTTTGTCACTGGTTAAAACAAATATGTTATCAGCATGATTATTATCACTACTACTGCTGCTGTTACTCAGTTTTTGTGTTAAGGCCTCCTGCTGCAGTCTAACCAGGTCTGAGGTGGCATATTTCTTGGACTGGATGAATTCTATTCCCTCCCTTGTCTAAGAATATTAATAAAACTTGTCTTACTTAACTCAAAGGAATCTGTGCTGATAAGCAGGCAAGGTATTGAAATTAGAGACAAGGTATTGAAATAGAGACAATTACTAAATAGAATGTGGACAGGAGTGCAGGACCTATATTACTTTATTGCACAGAGATTTAACCCAGATCTCTAAGTATTTATATAAAGGGGCTCATTCCTGGAAATCAGAGCTGAGGAAAGTTTATTTACCATAAATTTAATGTGTGCAGACAGAAAGCCAGGTCTACATGGATCAAACTCTAGGACACTATGAATCTCACTTCCAAAGTTCAGAGATTCCTATTCAGTAGAAATTAAGTTTAGTAGAATATGTTTTTCTGAACACTACAAATGATTTCAATATGGATTAGTGGTAGAAACACTTTGAGAAACGTTGTTCAGAGAATGAAAACAAAATCTTAGAGATTCATACCAATGTGCTGTTCTTGTATAGACAAGATATTGTACTAGATACTTTGTTAATACAGCACATTGGATTAAATATGATACTCTCAATAACTGCTATGTGTATGTGAAATTTTCACAGCAATAGTATTTATGGAATAAAAATATTGGTATTTTGGCTTTGTATAGTTATACATTGTAAGTGTGTGTGTGTGGAGGTGTTCTGTTGTCTCATAAATCTAAAGGGAATTGGGCTTCTCTTAGTGGTAGTTTGTGATTTCATTTATTTTTCTAGTAATTTTGTATATAATGTTTTTCTCTGGAGAATTTTTTGAAAATGGTTTCAAGGGTTTTGAAAATTGAATTTGCAAATGGAGTGGCTGACAGATAAATTTAGATTTACCTTAAATATTTGGCAATAGAAAAATATTGCTGCATATTGAGAAAGAAAATGAGGGGAAACCCACAGAAAATATACAAGACAATCTTGCTTATATTATCCATATTACAGACACAAAAATGTGCAAATTGCTAGAGTTTTATGAGACTGGAAATAACAAAGTAAAATAATAATAATAATCTGTAAAAATAATAATCTATGTTTAAAAGTAAAAAGTCAATTGCTTTTCCAAGATTAAAAATGATGCATGTGTTATATAGATAATGTTAATGAGAATAATATTCTTTATAAACTCACAGTCTAGGAATAACCACTATTAGCATGTAGTATGCTCCTTTTAATTGTTTTCTATAGTTTTAACTCATGTGCAATTGAAACCGTCCCTTTTTCTCTGCTATGCAATGAAAAAAGTCTTTACATGTATTGTATTATTGGTTACATATTCTATTGAATGGCTAGATTATAGTTTGTGTAAATTTCTTTCTAGTCTGAGAATTTAAATTATTTAATTTAATAATTATCTTCAATATTTGGAAACATAAACTGGAAGAAATAGAAAATTATGTCACTACCATGAATACATACATGTGTATATATATATATACATATATATATATATATAATGTGTTTTAGTAAATACATAAGGATAAAAACACATCAAATGTCTAAAATACATATGCGAAGTATATGATTCAAATAATACAGTTCATTCATTTGATGGTTTCCTGATTATTTCAGGTGAGTTAATTTTGATTTCTCATGAAAATTATGAGTTCTTAGCACTAATACTGTATTTATTCACTATCAAATAAAAAGTTGACACTTACTCTGTATGCTTAACTCGTTGCTTGGCCTGAATTGATCTGAAATCTGTCGTCTAACTCTGGTGAACTGGATCCATCATGAATCTTTTCTTCCGATGAGAGTGGCTGTTGGCCCTATATCCCTCATCTTGATTTGAATTTCTGAATTGATACATTTTACATTAAGCAAAGTCCGCTATTTTTGGTAATAGTTGCCCCATAATAGTCCACCAATGTATCCAGATAACCATTTACATTCACACTAAATACACTCTCATTCATCTACTAATTTTGTAAAAATTTATTAGCTAATCATTAGATAAAAAACACTGGGCCACATCCTACAAGTGTCTTTAGTTGTTGCAGCTCTTTTATGTCCTCAATCAACTCAGAACGTTTATTTTTCTTGGTAATGTGGACGCTGAGAGCTAGCCAGAAACCACATTGTACCAGGAGATGCAGTGAAGACGGTGGATGAAGACACAGCGCCTTAATATTGTTGAGAGCCTGTCTTTCTGTTAGACGGTGCTTGGCATCATCTGTCCCCTTAGTTTTGAGCACAAAGATATGAGAAAGTACTTCTAGAACAGCTTCGGAAAGCGACAAGAGCCATGAGACAAATGTGTTCCAAGTGAAGGCTGAGTTTGTGTTGGATCAGTGCAAATGTGAACTTTACTGTAATACATTTTTTAAAAGTTATAACTACCACTGCATTTTTGAGTTACCCATATATGTGAGATAGAAAGGATTCTGTATTTGAGAACTTAGATATTTTTTCTAGAGAAGAGGAGAGAGTCCATTGACAGAACTCACTTTGAGGTCTTACACTGAGGGCCAGACATGTTGGGCATCCTGCCTACAGGTCTTAAAGGTAGTACCTATATTTTCTTTATTGAATACTGTTAAAGCGATTTAATTTTCACTACATAAATGTAGAGAAAGAGACACAATATAATAGATTGAAGATGTGAAAGCTGTTACTGTTTTTTGTTAGAACCTACCATTACTGTACTTCCCTTCCTGACTTAAGTAAGGTTACCTTATGCACTACCTATGATACAGTGTGTGTACATCTTTTTGCTTACTTTTGGCTCTCACAGCTGTATTTAAAATATAAATTATATCTATAATATTTATTAATCATAATTTAGAGATACAAACTCTTTGTACCTTATGAAATCTGAATTTGCCTCATCTCAATCATTTAACAATCATAGTAGCAAATTTTGCACATGAAAAAACCCACTAATTAGTAAAATTGTTTAATGAGGAATCACTCTTGTATTTAGGGTTCTTAACGTCCATGAGAAATATAAATTATCAAAAATATATCTTATTTTCATTGCATACATGAAAAACTATTCTATAATAAAATGTTATGGCTTATTCTTTACCCCACATCAAAAATATCACCACTGTTAGTTAATGAATTAAAAGTATCTCTACTATGATTAATTAATTAAAATTATCTTCACTGCTTAATCAAAATTGTGTTGTTCATCACCTGTATCTTAGAGCTATGGTACAGTGCCCTGCCCATGAAACTTTGTTTGTGACATTTTTTTATACCCTTAAATATCTTGTTATATATCTATGTTTCAATACACTATTTTCCCTTCAAGGTCCAGATGAAAAAGTTATTTCTTTTTGGAAGCTGTATATATTCATTCCAACTAAAAGAAGGTGCAGAGGAGGCAGTGTTGTCTAAATTGTCATTATAGTTATTTATATATGTGCCATCTGTCATCCCTCTAGAATAATGCCATCAAGGGCAAAGACTATATGTTACACTTTTCTATAATCCTTCTAGCTCCTAACGTGCACAGTATCACTTTGTAAGAGGACAGAAAATATTTACTGAATTACTAAATAATATGTATGGCTGTTTGGGGGATTTTGTTACATTTTATCCATTTGCTTATAAAAGTCCTCAGAAATGAAAACCATTATCAAGATTTCTGAAAAGAGAATGGCACAGGACACTGGCAAATAGTCTGAGGTGGGAATGTACCCAGTGAACTTTTCTAAGGAATTAAAGTATCTAACAAGAACACAGCATTTGGGTGCATCCTTTAAAATTAATATCCTGGGACTAATTCTTAGTCACTATCTAGCACAGTGCTCTTACATTACCGCAATTCAGTAATCAAGAAAGGGATGCATAATTCCCTGTTAGGATCATGGACAAGTCTATTCCTACCCTTAAAAATAATTTTAATTGTTAATCATTCAACAGTGTATGGTGGGGCGCGCACAGATGTTAGTCATCTTCTTCTCTTTAGGGCCAGCAGTAACTTTCCCCTGGCTAGAATACACACCCTTTTGGGGTAATCATGGCCAATTTCTTTTTTTCAACTAGGACTACCATGACTACACTTACTTTGCTTTCTTTGCCTTTACTGACAGTTAGTCCTTTGCAACTTATGCTATGATTTTGTTATTATCATGTTTATTGCTCATGAGTTCTTTCTCCTAAGTAGAACATTTCAGACTAGAAACTGCTTTTCCTCTAACATCTAGAAGAAAAGCTTACAACTATGAGTAGGAGGGTACCTATTAGGGGTAAGCTTGTGACAGCTATTTAATAAATAAATGGGAGTAGCAGAGAGAAATCTCTGATTGAGCAAATGAGTGCAAAAGGAATAAAACAGGAGTAGATTATTAACACCTATCATTTAGTTTAAACAATATTAAGTAACAGTGACTTGTATAACTATTGAGTAATACAGCAAATTGCTTGCTTGTCACACACATACCATCAGAACTAGAAAGTTTACCACGACTCACTATGATATATTTCAGTTTTCAGAAATGAAGTGAGAAGCTTCATAAAAGAGTTAAGAACACATGTTAGTAGCCACATGCCCACCCTGCATACTAGTACACAGCTCTGTTCACCACACTTATTGTGTAGTCCTTTTATAAACCAATCTTTTCCTCTTAATATTCACTATATGAGTGCATTGTTTTTGCTTGAGTCTTTTAACATCTCAAAAAGTCCTAGAAATATGGCTGGACACCTTTACTGACAACTTTTTCTTCTAAGACAGAGTCATTCTATGTAGTTTAGGCTGGCCTTGGGCTCACTCTGTATCCCAGGCTGGGCATGAACTCATTGTGTTCCTCCTGCCTCAGCCTCCCGAGTGCTGGAATTACAGGTATGCACCACTTTCCCTGGTGACAACTTTTATCTTAGAGATACATAGTATTTTGTTTCATTTAAGCCAAACTTTGATAGGTTCCTTAAAGTAATTTATTTAATGGCTTAAAGTATTTCTAAAATACAGAGATGAGAAAGCATTTTCACAAATTATTTAACCTCTGTTCATTTATGACTTTGCAAACGTAATAAAGGACTCTGTTCATGTTTGACTTTGGTGATATCTATAAAAGAAAGCTAAATTTTAAGGCTAATATTATATAACTAAAAATTTGGATGGGCGTTATCATTGGGCACAGGCGAATCTCCAACTGTGCACTGCTTCAGTATTTATTGATTGTGTGACCTTAGTGGGGTGATGATTGCTCTCTCCTCTTTTGCTATCTAGACAATGGACCCCAGGACATATGAAATGCTAACTGCACAGTTAGCCTCCTTAGCTTTTTCTTTTCCTTTCCTTCCTTTGCCTTGTTTTTCCGTTACTCTGAAACTAGGTTCATTGTTATTCATATGATTAAATGATTTGTTTAATTGCCTTAATACATTAAGCAATGACTTCCTTTTAGTGTTGAAGAAATTCCAACAGTTTCCTGAGAAGAAATTATAATGAAGTTTTTTATGTGCCAGACATAAAAGTTTGCACTTTTTTTTTCTCAAATAGTTCTGACAAAATCACCTAGGTAGACAATATTCGAAATTATATAATTCTGAATTGCTCCCATGCAGTTAATTATGAATACATATGGATATTGGGGCGAGAAACCACACAGTGGAACTCGCAGGTAGGTTTGTATTTGGGAGGATTTTTTTTGCACAGAATTCTAGGGCAACATCTCTACCGGTAACAGTGGAGTGTGGAGGGGATCTTGCAGGGCATCTAATAAATGTGCTTATAGGAAAACCTGAATGCATGAGCTGTAATTTTAATGAAGGAACCAAAAGAGATGGAAAATTACAACAACTTCTAATTTAGTTTCACTGAATCAACAGTGAGACACAACTTTCCCAATATAAATTTGGTAGTTAAAACACGAGTCAGAAATAACAAATAATGTTTATTTTAATTTAGTGACTAGAGAAGATATTTCAAGCTAACTGTATCCTCTGTGTCGCGCTTCCCTTGCTCTATCACCATCTCACCCTGTGGCTCCCTACCTGCGCTGATTAGGGACTCCCTTCTCTGGAGAATTATTTTTCGCTCTTGAGAAACTGTGCTATCACTTCCTTGGAATAAACTAAAATACATCTCACAAAGTCTTCTTTCTTTTGTTGCCCACTACAGAATGTTCTTAGGAAAACTGTTTATATAGTCTATGTGTCCTGAAATGATGACAAGAGGGATAGTTTAATGCACAAACGGTAAGGTGTCTGAATCTCAGGTGAAGCTGAGTCAGTTAGGAGACAACCGGGAAATCTGGCCCAAAATTTAAAAAGGGACACAAAGCGCGAGTCTGCTCTTAACACTCTGCTGTTTGTCTGGTATAAACTATCTCAATAAACTCAGAGAAAAATGAGCTTGGCTTTCACATGTGAATGTACCATGTACTATTCTATATGCTGAATGCAACAAGTCCTTAAGACTCAATATTCCTTTCCAAATGGAGCTTACATTCTACTATTGGTGCCTGAGATTTGATGAATTGTAATACCTGCTTCCCAGTCACATAAAAGTCTGAAACGCTATTGCCAGAGGAGATGCCAAGACTGATTCTTTCTGTCTAGAATGAAAGCTTCACACAGAACGTGTGGAAACACAGCAGGCGTTACTGCTAACTTCCTGGTTCCCATATGACTCCATGTGTAAACAGGAAAACATTCCTAAATGAAGCAAGTATTCTTACCATGGTTCTTGTATTGCTACTGGTCAAGCTCTGAAGTCCTTTCCAAATTATTTTCTAGTTGTTTCTGAAGTCCAAACTCGGCCCATTGAGGCATATTTTACTAAAGGTAGTGATGCACAAAAAAATTGAGAAAAAATGCTTACTCTTTTCATTGTGGATGATCCAAATAAAGTTACCTTTCTGCTCAGCCTCCCCAAGGAGTGTAAACTCTCAGCCTGAATAGCCAGTATCCAATAAACTTATTTGTCTCCTCTATAAAAAAGAAGTAGAAAAAAATAGTGTTTCCTTCCCAGATAGCCTCTTTAGAGCATCAGTTAACATAAATATTCTGGGGCATATTTGATCTATAGAAGCCACTGCTCTGAGGTCATCAGTGATTGCCAACAGGTCTGCTGGTGACGGTACAGTTCCTCAGCACTCAGTAAGACAGAGAAGCAGGCCTTGTTTCATTTTCATACCAGGGTTGAATACTCAGAATCAAATTGTCAAAATGCAGTGGAGAGAGGAGTGAACTGGTTATTGAAAGAAAAGGAACAAAAAAGATCAAGATATATAACTCAACACTGCATCTATTAGTACACTGTAAGCCCGAAGAAAAGACGTTTGGCTAGGAGAATGGCATTCTCTTAAAAGACTTAGTGCTTTCCAAAATTTTTCTTTTATTTTATTTGTTTTTTTTATAATTTTTTAAATTTATTTTTTATTTTTATGATGTTTCAACTATACATCAGGGTTTTTCTTTCTTCTGTTTGTGTTTATATTTACTACATCTACTGCCTCTAAGAGTACCTCGTGGGTATGAGGTCAGTATTCGTTGAATGAATGGACATTGGCAATGATACTTTAAAGCTGTATCCTGTTCATGAATGAGGAATGCTGACTCCATCTCCATAGGCTTATTGTGAAAGAAAGTATGTTGCTGGAGAATAAGTGTTCCATGATCAGCTCATAGTCTCGCACAGGATGACGGGATGATGACATCCTGGTAAATCAAACATAGTTCATTAATGGCGAAGTGTTTCCATTTGTCATTGGGACTTCATGATCAGTTTGATAGTCCTGAATATAATGAATTCACTGAGTTTGGCCCTTGAGCACATAATTCCTATATGGCCTAATGGAGCAGCGGAAGAAGTCAATGCAGTTAATTATCCACTGATTGGCTCACATGTTTTGGTGGAGAAAATCTCCATCAAACTGATGAATGTCATAACAGGAAGTTGTAATTTATGGAGATAAATTATTTTGTTTTTTAACCCAAATAAATGTTCAAAGATTTGCTGCAATCATGCCAGTCAAGCAGAGAACCACAAATGCCTGGATTATTTGAAATGGCAAAGCT
>PVLD010036943.1:0-10602 GCA_004027595.1 Dinomys branickii
CTATTTTGAGACAGACTTTTGGTAAGTTAGTTGTCCAGGCTGGGCTCAAATTTGCAATTCTCCAGTCTCTCAGTCTCTCTGCCTCTCTCTCTTTTTTGAGACAGGGTCTCACTGTGCAGTTCAGGCTGGCCTTGAGCTCACTTCGTAGCCCAGGCTGGTCTCAAACTCGCAGTGATCCTCCTGCCTCAGCCTCCTGAGTGCTGGGGTTACAGGGGTGCGCTACCATGCCCGACATTTCTTATTTTTAAAGGTTGAAAAAAGACATATTCTCACAGCTTCTTTATTCAATTACCCATCACCAGGCACTTCGATTAGCTACTGGCAATACTGTAACAACGAGCATGAAGAGCCGGTATCGACTGTGAAGGAGAGGAGAGATCGCACGGTCGCATGCAGTTCTAGTCCTCACTTCCTCGGGGGCCTTGAACCCGCTTTCTGTGATGGCTGCCAGTCCCCTCTCCCATCAAGGGCACTGAGGCCCTGATCCGCACACCCTTACTCTTGTTACCTCTTGTCTTCTTGATAGCAGGCGGCCTAATAGGTGGCAGGGGACGTCTTAAGGCGGTTTAGTGTGCACTTCCCTAAAGATGAGTGATGTCGAGCACCTTGTATATGTCTGTTGATGACTTTTACGTCCTCTTTGAAAAAATGTCTGTTTGAGTCTTTTGTACATTTGTAAATTGGGTTACATATTTTTCTGCTATTAAATTGTTAAAGTTTTTAACAATAAATTTTGATTATTAACCACTTACCAGATAGGTGGCTTGCAAATATACTTTTCCTAGTCTATACATTATCTATGCAATAATTTTCCCCACCTCTAGGTTGCTATTCATTTTGATGATTATTTCCTTTACCTTGCAGAGAAGCTTTTTAGTTTAATGTAATATCATTTATTTTTTTATTTTGTAGCCCAAACTTTTGCTGTGATATCCAAGAAATCATTTTCAAGGTCAATGTCATAATCTTTTCTCTTATGATCTCTGCTAGGAATTTTAAGGTTTCAAGTCTTATATTTATTTCTTTTGTACATTTTGGGTTTTGTGTGATATAAGAGTCCAACTCATTTGCACGTGGAAATCCAGTTTTCCCAGCACCATTTAACAAATTGGCTTCTTTTTCTTTATGTAGGAAAAAGGATCCATAACAGTAAGAATAAATGTTATTTATTTAATATTGACTGTGTGCCAGGTACTACAGTAAGGATTTTTGCATTAACTATCTCAATTAGCTCTCAAACTCTGTGTTAGACTTATTTCTGTGTAGAACTGTAGACTTCACAGATTTTAACAGTGAGCCTCCTATTGAGCAAATTGTTGTCAGTTATGAAAAAGTTGAATAGTGACAGTGGTCTACAGTTTTTTAGACTTAGAAAAGTCTTCATACATGTAGTGATGAGTTACTGTTATGGTTGATTGTGTCAACTTGGGGAGTCTAGAGGTTTGGCTGAGTGATTTAGCAGGAAGCCAAGGTGCTTACTTTGTACACATCCTGAGGCTGTGAAAGAGAAGGGCACCGGAGATTGTGTGAGAGCTATATGCCCCCTGGGTGGGGGTAGCCTGTTTACAGTGTAAGGGAAGGGAAGAGGCTGCTTGCAGCCTGTCCTCCCTTTTGCTGGTTGTTTTTGCTGTGCTCTGCTGCCATGAACATTTGCCCTCTGCCATGTGCTACTCTGCCTCAGAACCAGCCAAGTATGGAATGAAACCTCCACAAACTGTAAGCTAAATAAGCCTTTCCTTCCTTCATTTTGGGTATTGAGTATTTTGTCTCAGAAATGAGAGAAAAGTAACCAAGACCGTTACCATGGGTCTGTTTGAGACCCCTTTTCTGGCTGAGGCCTCGGGATAGTAAATACCAAGTAACCCTGCGTTTCAGTGTGGGCTCCAGGCTACCCAGGCATTCCTGTGAAGGGTGTGCTGTAGAACTCACTGGTAAGAAAAATGCTGCGAGGCATAAATGCGGCCAGAAACCAGGGGTTAGAAGCAGGATTCTTTCAGAGAGATCTAAGTGTGAGTTCCACAGCTCTTGCCTGGCCCCATGGGGAGGTACAAGAGTAACTTTTTGTCACCTGAAGTCCAGAGAAAAAAGCTCCAAAGAGAGATTGAGGTTTGATGTGCATATGGACCAGGGTCCAACCCATTTTCAATACAAAGGGCAACAGTGGCCCTATTATAAAATAGGAGCCAGGGTGCAAGGAGTGTCTGATTGCCATGGATAGAGGGTCCTAGTGGACCAGGAGGGCCAGACAGAGCTGTTTGGGTTCCATCTCGGAAGGCTTCATGGAGTGCATAGGATCCCAGCAGAGAGATGCTAAGGCCTCAGGCTGATGGGAGTGTTGTGGGACCAGCTGGTGAGTATGTTATCCACCCCAAACCAGGGGTAAGAGATCTCTGGGAATTGGATGTGGAGGCGAGTCTCTGAGGGACCCTCCTTTCAGTCTCTGAAAATACCCACTGGAGAACTGGTCTTAAATACTGTCTTCGTCACTGTCCTCGTTGCCAGGACAAAATACTTGATTCCTGTGACTTAAAAGAGAGCTTTATTTTGACTCACATTTGCAGCCCACTGTGGGCTGGCTCCAAGGCAGGATGCCAGGGCAGGCGGTGGTCAGGACGCAGAGTGAGAAGGGAAGAACAGAAAGGGCGTTGCACCCTACCAGTGATTCCCTCTCCAAACCAGTCCCTACCTCCTAACATCACCTTCAGCTATAGCACCCCCAATTCAATTACACTTCAAAAGCCCTGCCATGAGCACAGGAGACTTTGGGAGAGGGGACTCCAGACGTAATCTATAACAAATGCCTTCCATGGATGGCACCTACTGGGTACCAGTCAAGGATCCCTTCCCTGCTTCCACTCTGGAGAAGTCAGAAGCTATAGTTGAGAGTAAAAGGCGAAGATATCCTTTGCTCCTTGCCAAACCTGCCGTAGGCCTTAGTGGGAGAGGTCAGAGCCTTTTACTTTAATTGATGTGTGGAGGACTCTGTTTCAAGAACACTGGTCTGACAATCGCCAAGGAGACTGTTTCTGATGGAAGTGAGGGAAGACCTCTATTACCTAAAAAGGACCAGAAAGGTTGTGAGTCCTTTCCTACATTTTACTCAAGGGCAGGGAAAATGTAACTTGCAGAGCAAGTTTCCGGGGCAGTAAGAATAATTTAAAGTGCTGATTCATTAGACTCAAGTTACATGTATAACTGTATTTGGCTCAAGTTACATGTATAAGACATATCTATGATTAAATTTTTAATTTATAACCAATTAAACATTATTTTATAGTCACATTATATTAATATATTAATTGTATAACTATGAATTCAATATTATCATTTATAATTACAATTTTTGTTTGTTTGTTTGTTTGTCTTTTTGAGACAGGGTCTCGCTATGCAGTTCAGACAGGCCTTGAGCTCACTTTGTAGCCCAGGTTGGTCTCAAACTCCCAACGATCCTCCTGCTTCAGCCTCCCAGACGTTGGGATTATAGGTGTGTGCCACCACGCCTGGCTTTATAATTATAATTTTTATAGTTTAAAATTAAAAGTTTGTTTCTCAAATTCTAAGGGGAGTCACTGAGAGATCCTTAGGTGATAATGGACTGATTATAACACATGAAGTGAAGGAAACCCATGGACCTGGGAATGTAGCAGGCCCTTTCAAACTCCAGCATTTGTCCACAGTCAGTTCAGTGGAGCAGAAATCGTGCCTTCTAGTAGCTTGAGGAGCTCCAGCCTAGGCATCCTATCTGCAAGCATCTTGCATCATCACCATTCGATATGGAGCACCCGTTGGATAGAGAGGCCCGTCGGTGCCATTTCCTAGACACGTGACTTAGCCTCCCCTCCCAGTTATTTGGGACTAGTGTAGATAATTCTGTGACACGAGGGTGGCACACCGTCAAGAAAGACTGCTTGCATTCACTTTGGGAGATGGCTTCTAGGGGCATAGCAGGTTTAATAGACTCTGATGGAATTTTCCCAGCCACACCTCCTCCCCTCCATCATCTCTCCATAAACAGCTGGACAACAGAACAATTATTCATTCGGCCACTTTCTTGCTTGCTTTTTTATACTATTGTGTTCCAACATTTCTATGTACCCACATTTACTAGTAAATATTTATTTAGCATAAACTACGTACACATAATTCCTGTTCTATAAGATTTTCCTTTGAGAGCCTTTGTTCTTTCTCTTTTTATAAGTTCCTGTACACAAAATTATAACAGCAGCTGCCTTTAGTTTTCCTGGTCATATATAGTAGTCCCTAAAATCTTACTCTGAGTGTGCCTCTATCATGTTTTCTCATCTTATCTGGATTGTTTCTGCCCTAGATTCTTTGTAAGTCTCCAATTTCTACTCGCTATGTAATATCCTTTATAGGAGGACTACATTTTCCTTCAATTCCCATTAGGCGTCATGAGAACCCAATCTTATATTTTATTCTTGATGATTGAATGCTTTTGAATTACTAAAATATCCCCTTTTATTTTGGCTGTTTTCATTTTGACATCTATACGTTCAGAGTGGTTGGTGGTTTTCCTTATGAAAAAAATACTTCCAGTATATCAGGACAATAATTTATAAAATCATCATTTAAGAGCTGTTGTAGCTAACTACCTTCTTTTTTCCTTGTCAGGAAATTAGTATCCTATTTTTTCAACAAACTTTCATGGCAGATCTCACATGTGTCACACTTTATTGTGGCCTGGAGTTAAGTGACTATGATCAGATACTTCTCTTTTTCAAATACTTTCAATGATGACCCAGTACCTAAAATATCCCATCTGGATAGTTAAGCCCCAAATATTAAGACCCAAATTTCTTTTCTAGATTCGTTTCCCAAATGACCCCTCTGCGACTGCTCCAATCTGGACGAATCTGGTGACCTGGTATGCTCTTTCTCATCCTCTTGGCTCTCCGCAGTCAGGAACGCACCTCACTTCTAGCCACTCACGCCCTGCCAGTCCTGTGAGATTCAGCGCGTGTGTCAATTCCTTCCTAACATCTCGCCCGAACCCCTCCCACTGAGATTTCCTTTCCTGCTTTCCTCTACTTGTGCATTTTTGGGCTACATTTCCTTTATTACTCTTAGGTACTGGTGCCTCATCCTTTTCTACCCTGCACATGAGAAGACAGGTTCATCTTTTTATCTTGGTATCTACCATGATTTGTAGTAGAAAAGCACAAGTGATCTGCACATGTTTATTGACTAGCACTGTCAGAGTCATATGACTGCTTAGTGATGAAAATAGAATTAGAAACGAAATTTCCTGGAACCTAATCTGGTATAGTAGCCCAATAAAGTAAATCATAATTCTCTTTTCATCTAAAACCTAGCACCCCTAGAAGATATAGTATGCACCTAAAAATTCTATCACATTTCTGATTGCTTCATTATGGTTA
Organism: Dinomys branickii; assembly: GCA_004027595.1. NCBI lineage: Eukaryota > Metazoa > Chordata > Mammalia > Rodentia > Dinomyidae > Dinomys > Dinomys branickii. Next base: position 5,400 of record PVLD010036943.1, read on the forward strand.
CAGCAGTCTTCCCAGTTGTTGATCAGAAGTGCTATTTTCTGAGAGAAAATGTGCAGCTTATCGGTAGACACCCTGCATGTGCTCGCACATCTCCTTGGATCTCTTTATGAGTTTTGCATGCCCCTGTTGGGTTTCCATGTTCCTGCACTTCTAAATGTGACCTGTATCTGCACTGCCCTTTGAGCCTACCCTTGAGTACTGGAGTTGTCTTGCACACATGCGGAAAACTGGTTAAGAGCCTAGGAATTTATATTTCCTAGGAATTTATGTTTACGTCCTACTGTGATCCTTGACCAGTGAGTCACTGGCACGAGTTGAGCGTGAATGAGTTGGTATGAATGAGCAGCTACCTGGCCTCCACTTACGGACAGACTGAGGCATAACTTGTATTCCTGAGCTTCTCTCTGGCAAGATCAAGAAGGGGCATAGGCATAACTGTAACTGTGCCTTTGTTCAGATTCTTCCTCTCCCTTGTCCTACTTCTACTCCCTCATGGAGGCACTTTCTCAGTGCATCGCTTGTACATGAATCCTCATCCCAGGGTCTGCTTCTGAGGACTGTGCTGCTGTGTACAAGACAACAGAAGACTAAGCAAGATTTAGACTAGAACCGAGTGGAAAATCTCATCTATGGGAGGCTTGCCTTCTTAGGCTACCTTTTATGATTTGTGGTCAGAAATATCTAGCATTCAGTGTGCATAGTCCAGATAATAGTACATGTGAGGACTAAGACCCTTTAAGCATGATGTTAGTACAGTTTTACATTTTGGCTTCATCACCTGGCCTTTTAACTGTCCAAATCCTCAGACAGTAAAAGTGTTTGAGCATACAGAGCCCTTGTTGCTGTTTTGTGAAGTAACACTTGACTCTGCCTCCTTTCCTAAAGTGGAGAAGGCTATTACTGTAGTAAAGGCAGCATCTGAGGAACAAAGTGTTGAGAAAAATGTTGGAGATAACAGACTACTGTTTCAAGTTTCCTAGTATCCTCTGTTCATGGTATATATTTACATTAGTATTTCGCAATCACAAAGGCACCGTCCCTGAAAAGCGCAAGGAAGGCTAGGAGTAAACCACAATCAAAGATAGAGATCTCTCCCCAGCACTCTCTTTTGTGTGGTCCTATGGCACTTAGCACTCCCACGGTTGCTGTTCTAAGTACTTGCTTCCCTCTCTTAGAATCTGAGGTCTCAGAGGGCAAAGATATATATTTTCCTAGAGCCTGGTACAAGGACTGGCCCTAAATAGGTTCTCAATAAACATGTTCTGACCATACATGAGAGCCTTGCAAATATGAGGCTAAGGCCCTAGAGCGTGACTATATTAGGTTTCCCTTCTCAGGACTAAATAGAGACTAGAGAGTCCTGGAACTTAGGCTGTCCTCACCACAGGGTACAGGGGTCACATACCAGAGAAACTGGCCACGCCAGTTCACTGTGCACTATTTGCAACCTGTCTTATGAGCTAAGTTTTGATAACAAACCTTATGGAGAATGCAAGGGAGACACGATTTCTCAGACCTAGAAGTCTTCGAAAAGGACTCAGCATTAGTGTTTCCTATCTTAAAAAAAAGAACTTGGCGGGGTCTAAATTTCCTGTTCTGAAAACTACAAGAATTTGAATAGTAGATTAGTTTAGCACTCTATTCTAATAGAAACAAGCCCCTGGTTGAGGGGAAGGGAGACCAGACTCTGGGGAAAAAAAGATGGCTCTGGAAGGTTTTCTGCGCCTTTGACTCATCCCTAGCACTATTACTAGCTGTAAATTGTCTCAAATGTCACTGGAGCTAGAGGAGTATGAGAAGCTTTCCTTCTCCGCATGCCCATGCCAGTGACTGAGCCGCTCGGCTGTGGGGTGGACCAGGGGACTGGCTTCTTTCTCCGCTATGTGTAGCAGAATCACAGAATCTTTATGGAGATTGTCAACAAAATAACAATTTTCTGTGAGGACCAAGTATTTAGAAAATGATGCCAAGAGCAAAAGAAGAGAAAGAAAGCTGTCTGTTTTCATTTATTGTTCATGCTGCAGACCTGTGAGAGGTTTGTAAAAACTTCTGTTTTTAATATTCTCTATTGCTCTCTCTCATACCTTAAAAGTTTAGACAGCCTTTGGTTGCCACAAGGTGATTAGAAGCGCCTGCTTCGTCCTCAGTCCAGTTTCCCAGGTGTTGGGAGATGAGGATGTTGGCTGAAGAGATGAGGCAATGCTTTATATTTTAATTTATTGCTAAAGAATGATACTCTGCTTAACACATTCTGTAAGAGGATTTTGTTCTTGGGTTCATATTCAGAATGCCTTTGGGGCTGTTACAAGATTTAATTACCTTGTGTTTCACAGAACTGCTGTCCACATCACGCTTCGCCCTTCTTTAGTATGTTTACCATGTGCTGGAAAGACGCATGGATGAGGACACACACTCTGGAGGCAAAGTTTGGGGAAAAGTCCACTTTTAATGTACTTTTCATTTTTTGGTTTGTTTATAGCTGGCATGGAAATCACACAAAACTTTATGTGAGTCAGTGCTCAAAAAAGTCCTGCTGTGCCTTCGTCACTAGCTGCTACTCTTAGTCCAAAACTGCCGAGGGAGAGAGTCTAAGCACAGGTCTCCTGCTGGGTCCCAGGGTAATGTTAGTGTCTGGCAGTTGCCCTTTTAGTGGTTAACTTTTTTAGAAAGCCACCCACTAGAAAATTTAGCTATGAATATTTTAAAACAACTGTAAATCTGTGAGTCAACAAAGTTATAAGTGAGCTTGTCAGCTACCACAGTCTTTTATTCAATATATATTTATTAAGCACATATTATCTTTCTGGAGCTACATGACGATTTAAATGAAATTTGACTCAAGACAGATATAAATTGACTGTTGCCTTCCAAACAGTATTACAGAAACATGAACAAGCACTAGGTTTCAAAATAATCTCTTTAAATACTTTTATTCCAATAGATTTCAAGTTGATTGGTTCTGTTAAGAAAAACCAAAAAAAGTTTTGATAAAAAATTATGCAAAGTCAAGACTTTCATTTTGAGTGCCTACATTCTTAAACTTCTCTCTGTCTCTGTCTGTCTGTCTGTCTGTCTCTCTGCATTCCCCTGAGGAGCACCCAGGGCCGCACCCCTGTCAGCGAAGTGCTCTATCATGAGCCGCATTTCCATCACACGTGGCTTCTTGACTTATCTTCCTCTATGCAGTAATTCATAGTTTATGTTGAAATGAGGAAGTACTTTTTAAACTTTCAAAGTATTAATATCCAAATATGTATTGTTATCTCATTCAGGAACTCGAGTTACCTCAATCTTTTGTCTTTAGTTTGTTTTCCAGAGGCACTAAGTAAACTGTCTCAATCGTATAAAGTAAGAATTCCTACAAAAACACTTAAATGTGTCATTTTTCAACTAAATATTAACTAGCAATGTCTAAAGCACTCTGTCTGGTGCTGGGTTTAATAAAGGTGAATAAGGTGCCGATTTTGCCTTCTGAAAACTTGCAGTCCAGTAATGTGGACAAACTCAGACAAGCACAATATGATGTGCAGAGGACAGAATGAGCTCTCCCCAGGAAGACAGGAGGGAAGGTGGGTCAGGGAAGGTGACACTGGGAAGACAGGAGGTGACATCAGAGTTGGAGCCGTTTCTGGAAAGTTGAGTACGTATTAGTCAGAAGGATTAGCTGAGAGAAGGTGATGTTTATCTGAAAGTAAAAACTCCTATCATAAGAGAAGTAATGAACATAATTAGTAGGTAAAATACTGCTGACACTCAAACTTACCTGTCTAGAAAAAGTACTTTAATTCAGATAATGGTAAGAAAATAGTGTCAACAGTATTTTATACAAATACTTATTTCTAAAAGATTTCAAAACAGAAAAAATATTCTTCAGAAAGTGATCTCAAAACACTGCATACCACAGAAAAACCCTAAGAAATGAAACAAAACAAAAAAATCCAAAAGTGCATTAAGACTACAAGTACAAAGATATTTATTACAGCATTGCTGCTGGTGACAAAATCTGGCAACAATGTGAGTGTCCATCAACAGGCTGAGTAAATTATTGTCTCGCTTGCACCATAGAATATTATGAGGCTACTAGAGAGACTGAATTACAGCTCTCTCAGTTGACTTAAAGGCGTTCCCACAAAGAATGCTGGGTAAGGAAAGCGTAACGTTGAAAAGTGCACCTGGTATGATCTTATCTTTGTAAGAAAAAAATGACGTGTATAAAGTGTGCGGTACAAACTTGCTTGTGTATTGATTTAACTAGGATTTTATGAGCACTGGTGAACCTGTGGAGGACACAGGCACGGAAACAGCGTCATTTCCTTTGGATGTGGCTCAGGTGAGCCAAGGAAAGCCGGGCTGGGTGGGCAGGAAGACAGGGAAAAGGCTGGGAGTGTGGCTCGTGGTGGGGTGCCTCCAGGCACACAAAAGGCCCTGGCACCACAAAAAATAATGAAAAATAAATACAAAGGAAAAACTGCTGAAAATATAGCAAAAATACATGGAGGCATTTTTTTTTAAATAAAAGCACAAAAACATATTAACAAACACACAAATTAGCATAAGAAATAGTACAATCAAAGCTGATTTACAGACAAGGTGACATGGACTCAACAATGGTTGTTGCTTTACCTATTGATATCTTCAAAGTGTATATACATGAACACAGATACAGACATATGAAATTGGTCAAACAATTAATCATCTCAACAACAGAAAAACACAAAAAACAGAAAACAAAAGACAAAAAATAAAAAAAATTTAAAAATGAATAAAAAAATAAGAATTAAAAACCAACAATAGTTGCTGCTTTGCATATCAATATCTTCAAAGTGTGTGCTCAGGATAACACATACAGACATACAAGATTGATCGAATAACCCGTCATCAATTATTCCTTAGCATTAATTGATATAATACACTAGTAGAACCATGTTAGCCCTCCTGCACATATGTATATACATATATACATACATACATACATTTTTGCCTCTTTCTTTTCTCCTTTCCCTCGTCCCATCTGTTCTTTGTTTTTGAACAGATTACCTTCATGTCTCTTAGTTTATATTCCCACCCTCAGGTTCTTACACCAGTGATACAATACGTTGCCTGCACATGTACCGCTGATTTATTTCACTTATGAGTATGGACTCCAGTTTTGACCATTTGCCTACAAAGTCCCCAAAACTGTCTTTCTTTATAGCTGAATAAT
>PVLD010036944.1:0-10601 GCA_004027595.1 Dinomys branickii
GACCCAGCGGGAGATTCCTAGCAGTGCTGTTTCCCAGCCGCGCAGTGCAGCTCCCTCCTGCCCTCTCCTCAGCCAGAGTCTCCCAGAGCCCGTCCTTTGCATCTTTACCTCAGGGGCACGAAACTCCAAGCTTGGGCATGACGAAGCCAAGCAGATACTCTTGCCCCGGTGCAACCTCGCGCACCTATGTCTGTCTCTTTCTGGTGTTGGGCGCCCAACCTAGCCTGGTGCATGCTGAGCTTCCTGCCCCTGTGCTGCGCTCCTGCCCCAACGACCAATGTTGTTTGGAGTCTGCTGCAGAAAAGCAGCGTGGGACCTTTGGAAAGCTGGGGCCCCAGCCTCTGACCCAGCTACCTGGTGTGCTGGGGCCAGCAGAGGGTCAGGAGTGTGAACCACATATGTGTGATGGTTTCCAATGGAGACCCTCGCCCTGGGAGAGGGAGCACCCTTTCTCTGAGGGTGCAGATCTTCATTGTTCTTCATTTAAGTTCAGTGAGAAAAGAGGGACAGAGGGGTGCAGAGAGCGGGCACTGACACTGAAGCAAAGGGACAGACCCCGCCCCCAGTGGAGCCCTGCAGCACCATCTGGACCTTTTTATGGTGGTCACCAGCAGAGATGGTGCACCACTCGCCAAGAATGCAGGTCAAACCAGTCTCCATGAATGTAGAACTCTGTGGTGCTGGGTCCTCCTTTGGAGCTTTAGGAACCTGGTCCAGGCCTGAGAAGGAAGGAGATCAACTCTGCACACAGAGGCCGGGCAGGACGTGCTGGAGGTATGGAACCCTGCTGCCTCTGCCTCCCAGATCCTTCATTTTACTATCTGGGCCTTCGCCCTGTCATCGATGGAGACTTCATCCCTGATGACCCGTTCAACCTGTTTACCAACGCTGCCGACATCGACTACCTAGCAGGCACCAACAGCATGGATGGCTACTTCCTTGCCACTTCTGACATGCCAGCCATCTGGGAGTCCAACAAGGATGTCACAGAGTAAGCAAGGGTCCGGGAACCAACAGCAGCATGTGCTTAGGCATGGCTGAGAAGGAGCAGTCTGGAGAGTCCAGCCCAAAGGTGGAACACAGCAGCAGTGGGGCAAGATTGAGGCAGGTGGCGCTGCACTGGGGGCGGACATGCAGACGGCTTCCTGGTGGCCCTAGGGGCAGAGTCTGGTGTCTGCTTGGTCCCTGCAGGGAGGACTTCTACAGGCTGGTCAGTGGGTTCACCACAACCAAGGGGCTGGATGGTGCCAGGGCCACCTTTGACATCTACACTGAGACTTGGGCTCAGGACCCATCTCAGGAGACCAAGAAGAAGACAGTGGTGGACCTGGAGACCGACATCCTCTTCCTGATGCCCACGGAGGCAGCCCTGGCCCAGCACAGAGCCAATGCCAAGTGAGGGTCTGGGAAGAGGGTGGCTTCCTGGGGTAGGGGAGTCTAGGACGCTGCCCCTTCCTCTTGTGCTCTCAGGACAAGCCAAGCAACCAAGTGACGTGTGAGCTTCCCTCAGTCATGGCCGAAAGGAGGAACAGCTGGGGGCAGGTGTCCTGTCCAGTCGAATGAGAAGGCAAACATACATGCCAAGAAGAGAAACCTTGGTTGATACTGAACCACAGGAGGGAGGTGCCGCCAAATGCTCTGCACCTTGCTCCCTTTGGCTCACAGAGGCTAAATGCGTGAGGCATAAGCACAATTCAGATTGTAGAAATAGGGAGCTTGGGTGCCCACTTTCCCTCCACCAGGTGTCAGAATCCTGTTTTCCTCTGTGTCTTGGTGGGGTCCCCCAGGCCTTTCCCTGCTCCCAGCTCCCCCAGGCCCCTCTGTGGCTGGGCAGCCTCCTGTGAGTCAGCCCCCAACCCAGGCTGTGTCTCCTCCCCGCAGGAGTGCCAGGACCTACTCCTACCTCTTTTCCGTGCCTTCTCGGGTGCCAGGTTCCCCCACATGGCTGGGGGCCAACCATGCTGAAGAACTCCCCTATGTCTTTGGAAAGCCCTTCAACATGCCCCTGTTGTACCGGCCCCAGGATAGAACTGTGTCCAAGGCCATGATCGACTACTGGACCAACTTTGCCAGAAGTGGGTAAGGCATGGACATAACCTGGGGCCAGAGCAGTAGAAGGCTCAGTGGCCCTGCAGCCCCTGGGTGCTAGTCCAGTTGGCTCACTTGACATCAGGGAAATGTTGGAGAGATAGCTTAACATCTTTAAGGCTTAGCATCTCTCATTCTGTAGGGACCCCAACATGGGACACTCTGCAGTGCCCACGCACTGGTACCCCTACAGCGTGGAGGATGGCAACTACCTGGACATCACCGACACGATGGGCAGCAGCTCCGTGAAGCAGCACCTAAGGGCCACATTTCTGCAGTTCTGGGCCCTGACCTACCAGGCGCTGCCCACGGTGCACCAGCAGGCCACACCTGTGCCCTCTGCGGATGACTCTGAGTCTGCCCCCATATCCCCTGCAGGTGGCTCCCAGTCGCCTCAGATGCCTGTAGCCTTTGGTTTCTAGTACTCCTGTCTGGGCCCACAGGGCCATGAGATTGGTTCCCAGCAGTGCTCCTTTCCCAAACTCTCCCTAAGTAAAACTCAGCTCTTCATCTGGCCTCTGTCTTTGCTTCCATGACAAGGCTGCAGGAAGGAGCATCCATAGGTAATTCTTAGCAGCAACAGGTATTTGGCCTAGTGACACCCATTATCTTGGTCAGTCCTCAGGCTCCAGGAAGTGCATAGCACCGTCCTCATCCTAGAGAAGAGGGGCCAGAGCCCTGTCAGAGCCACCAGGGCCGGGGTCTTTTGCTGGCAGAAATCAGCACTCTGGTTCTGACTGACACCCCCCCCCACCCCCCAACTCAGCCTCACCAGGGCCCAGGTAGAGCAGCAAGGCCATCTAGGGCACCTTGGGGGAAATCACACATACAAGCAGTCAAGGAAAGCAGGAGCCTGGCTGGCTCCAGGAGGCAGAGAGCTTACGCAAAGGGGCTGCACCTCAAGCCTTTGCAGACAGAGAACCGGCAGGGAAAGCGATCTGTGGCTGGCAGCAAGTGTTCTCACAGGACTCTGTTCCGGGGGAAAGCGAGGCCACAGCTCCTATGAGAGGCGGAGCAGGCAGTCCTGCCGGCCCCAGGGCTGACGCTCCCCATCAGGCCTTCTCCTCTCCTCCCTGCACATGTGATCTCTTTGCAATTTTCCTTACTTAGTGCCAAATCCCTACATACGACTTGGAATCTACAAGTGCTTATTTGGTGGTCAGAGACCCAGTGGCACAGCACGAACTGATCCTCTTCTCCCAAAGCTATGGAAGGCATCGTGTGTCAAGAAATGGCTGTTGCAAATGATATTTTTTAAAATTGTGAAAAAGTTCACAGAACATGCCTATAATCCCAGCCACTGGAGGGGCTGAGATGGGAGAATTATAAATTAGAGGGCAGCTTGGGAAAGTCAGTGTGACCCTGTCTCAAAAAAAAAAAAAAAAAGAGCTGGAAGCCAGGCATGGCAGTGCACACCTATAACCTCTGCACACCGCTCTGGGAGGCTGCTACATGCAGATGGAGTGTTGAGTCCAGCAAGGGAATTCAGTGCATTAGTGTGACGTTATCTCAAAACAAACACACAACAAACCCCTCTTAAAAGGGTTGGGGATGTAGGTCAGCACGAAGGTCCTGGGTTCAGTTCCTAGTAAAACATACAAATACACACACACACACACACAACTAAAAATAAAATTTTAGAAGTAGATATAAATTTTATTGGTCCTTGGGGTTTGTCATTGTTCATTTTCCCCTACAATAAACCTACAAGCCTCAGTACAAGACAAACAAATACACAAAAATGGAAACATGAGAACACAGGCCAACAGAATGTTTCTCTAAACACGTGGGGTAGCACAGGGGGAGAGACCAAAGCCTCAGGCCTCAGTTATCCCAGATGATGCAGTGGAGGTTCAGTAAGACATTTGATGAGGTCATAGAAGACATAAGGAATAAGACATTGGCCTGGCTGAACAAAATCACCAGCAACCTCTACAGAAGACACTAAGAAAGGATTGAAGAGCTAGGCAAAATGACAGAAACGATCAGCAGTGAAAACAGTAGCAGTCCATCAAGTGGCTTCTAGTGGGAGCTCAGGAGACTAAACATTCTACTGGAAGTGTGGGCTCCAGAAGGGACCTAGGTGAGAACAGAAGGAGAGACAGGGCATCTATCGCTCAGTTAGTGAGCGATACCATGAAAACAAGAAAAAACAGATGCAACAGCTCCTAGATGAGCAAAGAAGACTCAGGTAAGATTAACTAGAATTATTAAAAATGAGAACACAAAAATAACTGTTTCTGGAAATAACAGACAAAATTTTCCAAGTAAGGTAAAAGAATTTAACATACAGAGAAGCCAGGTAAATAGAACCCTAAATAGCCACAACCAGAAGAGAACCTCTGTACAACACAGCATAGCCAAAATCTCAGAAATCCAACACAAGAAGAGAATCCGGAAAGCTTGTAGACAAGAGCAGTGTATCACTCAGGAAGGAAAACTGCCAGAATTATAGCAGTCACCCAAATCTTAAAGGCCAAGAGAGCTTGGAATCAAGCATTTCAAGCCCTAAAAGAGAACAATTTCCAACCAGGCTGACAACTCTTGGAGAATCATTTCAAAACTGATGTAGAAATAAGATACTTTGATAAAGCATACCTAAAGAAATTCAAGACCACCGAACCAGCACTCCAAGCATTCTCAAGGACACCCGAGAAAGAAACAATAAAAGCTGACAGTTAAAACAGTCTATGCGAATCAATACACCACAGAGGACAAGCAGCTGAGTAGAAGGGAAACAGTCCACAGCAGGGAAGGAAGGCAATGACGGGCGTAGGTCAGCGGCTCTCAGTAATAATTCTTGCTGTGAATGGTCTCATTTCCCCAATCAGGAGACACAGACCGGCAGAATGGGTCAAGAAACAAAATCCACCAATATGCAGTAAGCAAGAAACACATTTAACCCCAAAAGGAACTCATAGACTAAACCTTAGAGGGCGGAAAACAACATTCCACGTGACAGGAACTCAAGAGAGGATGTAGCTATTTTAAATTTAGACAAAGTCCACTTCAAGCCAAAACTCATTACAAGGGACAAAGAAGGTCACTATATATCAATTAAAGGAACAATCCAACAAGGAGGGGGAACAATTATTAGCATATATACACGGAGCAACAGTGCACCTAAATTCACAAAACAAGTGCTGCTGGGCATAAGAGATCAGACAAACACAAAGACAATTATAGTGGCGGACCTCAATTCTCCACTAAAACAAATAGATCAGCTAGACAAAAAAAATCGACGATGAAATACCAGCTTTGAGCAAAATCTTCAAATAGGCTTAATAGATATTTTCAGAGTGTTCCACCCAACTAAATAGGTGTGGTGGATTGGCAATTGTCAGTCAATTTGGAACACCCAGCCGCACTTAACCGGGACGGTGCTGGGTGTGGGAGGCCCGCCTGAGAATTGTTGCCGGTAGCGTAGGAGACAGAGTGGGAGGAGAAGGAGGTTGAGGGGGGCCGGTGGCAGCTGTGAGGAGCGTTTGGTTCTCTTGGAGGAGCCGGGCATGCCGGCTTTCTTGATGAACTCAGCTCTTGTCATCCTCTGAGGAGCTTGGACATTGTTGGCACTGAGAATGGCTTCCATTCATTTTTGGGGAGCTCTGATCCTCATTTTGAGCATCGCTGCTTGGCTGGAGGGGAACATGGTGCACTGCTCAGTCTCCTGGAGAAGCTTGCTGCGTTGGCTTTCCTGATGGGAACTCGGCTTTCCTCATCACCGGAGGAGCTTGGGACCTCACTATTGCTGAGGACGGCTGTGGTATTTTTCAGGGGAGGTTTGGTTCTTATTTTGAGCATCGCTTCCAGGCTCCAGTGTAGATCCCTCAGCCTGTTAGCACAAAACCTCCATCCTGCTGGCACTTCCTAGATTCCACCACTGACGTTTAGGCCTTCCCAGTGCAGATTCATGAAACAAGCCTGCATGAGACATTGTTTTGGGCTCCAGGTCTTCAGCTAAACTCATGCAGGACATTATTGTGAGATCTTTTGGTCTTTAGTGTGTGGACAGATGTCCTGTACTCTCATGCATGATTCTTTGTGTGACTATTATATATAATCTTATACAATATGTGTCCTGTATTGTTCTCCTTTGTAAAACCCCAAACTGCAACAACAGGATACATATTCTTTTCAGCTGGACATGGAACTTTCTCCTAACTAGACCACATACTGGCCAATATTCTACCATAAGTAAAAGTAAAAGAATTGAAGTTATACGATGCATATTATCAGACCATAGTACAATGCAACTAAAAATCAGTGTCAAAAGAAAACACAGAAATTGTGAAAGTACATGGGAACTAAACAATAGATTCCTGATAATCAAGGATTACAGAGGAAATCAAGGAAGAAATGAGACAGTATCTAGAACTAAATGCCAATGCTCGTGCAACACACCAGAACTTATGGGGCACAGTGAAAGCACTCCCAAGAGGCAAGTCTATAGCCGTGAATACCCACATCACAAAAACAGAATGAGTCCAAATACTCATTCATCAGAGAAGACTGCCCCCCAAATCCATGAAAAGACTTTTAAAGGGATAATCAAATTCAGGAATGTAACAGGATACAAAATCAACATAGAATATTCAATAACATTCTGTCCACTAAAAATGAACCCACGGAGGAAGAAATTAGGGGAAAATAGCATTCACAATAGCACTAAGAAAGGAAGTATTTCTGAATCGGGGTGCGGGGGTGGGATCACCTGGGGTTCTCACTACAGTGAGGGGTCCTTTTTCAGTGCACTAAGAAACCTACCAGTGTACTGCAAAGTTCCAAGAACATGAGCACAACTCCCAAAGGTAGTACAAGGAAGAAAATTTAAAAATCAAAGCAGATATCAGTGAAACTGACACCAAAAATATAGTGAAAAGAATTAACAATTTTAAGACTTGGTTCTTCAAAAACAAAACAAAAACAAAGTAGACAAACCTTCATCCAATGTAACAAAAAAAAAATTTGCGTCATGGCAATGGTGAACTCTCCTCAGCGCTGCCCTCACGGCTGGGCCAGAGCCCTCGCCCACCTCACAGCCACCCAGAGCCTCATGTCCTCTCTCCGGGACTCCTGGCCTGAGCTGCTCCTGCCCCACACTGCCCTCCAGGGGCTGAGGTTGAAGCTCCCGGGATGAAGAGTCAGCCACACCAAGGCCAGGAGCAGACAGCCCTCTGCCCGAGTCACACGCAGGACCCCAGCAGCTGCCCCTGCTGCCCCAGAGCGCAGTGAGAACTCAGGGACAAAGCTTGCCTGGGTTCTGAAGGTGGCCTCAAGCCCTGGGTTATGAGCCAGACACAGGGCACCCCACACCAGCCAGGTCCCAGCCCTGCCGGCCCCTGCCTGTGCCACCTGCCTCTGCTCCCAGGGAGGCAGTAACCTGCACAGGTGCTCTGTGGGCACCGGGGGCAGCCCTCTCTGGGAGGGGGGCACGACCTTGCACCTGTCCCTCGTGTGTGTGTGTGTGTGAGGCAGAGCTTGTGAGCATGCGTGGCCGTGACCTTGGCCCCAGCTCCATAAATGCCCAAGGCCCGCAGGGAAGGCCGGCGAGGCGGACACTCAGGATGGGGCTCGTGCAGCTGGCCGTCGTGGGCCTGGCCTGCTGCTTGGCGGTGGCCAGTGCCGCGAAGGTAAGAGGAGCCCTGCAGAGGGTCCGGGGCTGTGGCCAGGTCCGCTTTTGCTGTTGAAGCCATCTGGGAAGTGGGGGCAGGGCCTGGAGGAGGGAGGACAGTGAGTCTCAGGCAGTGGGAGGGGGCTGAGCAAGACCCCACCTGTGAGCCCCTCCAGGCCCCGGGCACTGACCTGCTCAGGCCCTGCCTGGCTCCTGTCATTCATTTGGGGCCCAGCACAGGTCCTCACTGAATTTGAATCCAGAGCCACCAAAAGCAGTGTGTGCTACTGATACCTCCTGTGCAATATTTAGCAGTTATACTAAAAACTCTACTGCTGATGTGAAATTCAAACCCAGTTCCTCTTGAAATCTTATTTGCCATGCCTAGGGATCATACCTAATACCCTCTAATAATCTCAACTTGTCCCCATTTTACAGAAGAAAGCGTGTGTCAGCTTGCTTAATATCTCAGAGCCACCACTTCCTATTCCCGAATGGGAATCCTAGACCTGGTCTAATCCACTCTGGGTCTGAATCTTGCTGCAACCTCCTAGGAGGCAGTGAACCCCAACTTCTGCATGCAGGGCTCCTCTCTGGGTTGCGGTGAAGAGGCTGCCATGTAGCTGCCCTGGTGTGAGGAATGAGCCAGAGAATCCCAACAGCCACAGGATGGCGTGCGGCTATGGGCCCAGAACCCCCTTGGCAGCACCTGGGATCCGCAACTCCTCATCAGGCTCTCCCCAACCTGATCTGTCTCTACTCGCAGGGCCTGGGACCTCACTTCCAACCAGACCCTGCTCCCCACCGCTTCCTGTGTCTGGAAGCAGCTTCTGTTCCTGGGGGTTGGGGCACCGGCCCTGGGCTCCTGGCACAGAGGGGAGGTGACTGTTGGTATAAGCTCCTGACTACTCCGGGAGTCAGTCACCACCCAGTACTGCCCACCCATAAGGGTCCCCAGTCCTGGGCCGCACCCTCAGGCCTTCAGGCCAATCTCCACAGCACCGCCACTTCTCAGAGGTCACCTCCCAGCCCTTCAGGCACTGACCTGGCTCTCTGCCCCTTCTCAGTGGCCCTAGGGGCTGGAATAGGGAAGCTTGAATACCAGTGTTACCCAAGGCACCAGGCAGTTGTTTCTGGCAACTTCCTCTCAAGTTCCCACCTCCCAGGGGACAGGGACCCATCAGCCTGGTCTTCAGAGGGTGCTGGGATATGGCTGGGCCCAGGAGTGCAGCCACACTCCTTTCCCAACCTAGAGGCTGGCACAGGTGAGAGCCAGGAAGCAGTAGCAAGCATCAGTGCGTGGGGAAGTGGGCAGCTCTTGAGCTCCACCTTGACAGGCAGAAGACGGCACTGGGAGGGGACAGAAGCGGAGCTCTGGGGTTGGAGAGCCGCTTCCCAGCAGGGTGACTTCAAGGAGGAAAACCCTTGAGCCTTGTTCCCTAGGGGAGCAGACGAGACCCCCAGGGGGCAGTGGGGACACAGCAGCCCTTCTGATGGTCCACATGGGAAGACTAGCTCTCATACCAGTGAGGGGACATGGACCTTGGGCCACCAACCCCACACCAAGCCAGCCAGGTACTGGGAGGGGAAGAGAAGGAGAAAGCAAGAAGGGCCACCCCTCAGACAGTTCAGGGCTGGAGAGGAGACATTTTGCGGACTCTGAGCACCTGCCACTGTCTCAAGGCCGACAGGCCTGGAGGGAGGCTATTGTGTCCCATCTTACACACACGGAACTGAAGCTCCATGTGGGAGGTAGGCAGTCATGGTGGAACCCAAGCCTCCAGCCTAGCTGAGTGGAGATATGGGTTGGTCAGCCTCCCTAGTGCCACAGAGCCTGACACCCTCAGATGGGGTATGGGCACAGGAGGCCAGTCCCCCACCACCCTGGACAAGTAGCTGGGCATCCTCCGAAGCTGTCTCTAGGAGGTGCTGAACACCCTGGAGCCTGCCTGGGTCACCACTCAGGATTCAGGCTGCCCAGGCCACGGCCCCCTGACCCAGCTGTGTCTCACCCGCAGCTGGGCGCTGTGTACACGGAAGGAGGATTCGTGGAAGGTGTCAACAAGAAGCTCAGCCTCTTGGGTGGCGACTCTGTGGACATCTTCAAGGGCATTCCCTTTGCCACCGCCAAGACCCTGGAGAATCCACAGCGTCACCCTGGCTGGCAAGGTGAAGACAGGGCTGCTAGTGCTAGGTGCCCATGGGTGGTGACAGAACCGAGACTCCACATGGAACCAGAACAGACCTGCTGACACAAGAGAAGTCTTTATTGGGGGGAGCAGCACAGGGGGGTGGCAGGCTGCCTAGTGGACCAAGGCAGCTGGGAGCTGAGCAAAGCGTGGGCTTTTAAATTCTTTTTTGGAGTGGGTGTCGGTGGGCCTGAGCAGGGGTGGGGTGGGGGTGGGGGTGTCCGTGGGTCAGAACAGTCCAAGCACAGTGGGTTGGACTAGAACAGACCAAGCAAGGTGAGCTGATTGTCAGAGTCCTGCCAAAGCAGATGAGGGCAGGTTTGGCTTCTGTGGCCAAGGGGAACTGAAGTGAAACAGGTAAGGGAAGGAGAGAAATACTGAGAGTTAAAGTTTTCCAATGAGGGGGGCTGGCTGCTTTGTGACTTATCAGGTGAGTGGTGAGGGCAGCTTGTGAAGCATGCCATCTGCTCCTGCCTCCCACAGGGACCCTGAAGGCCAAGGACTTCAAGAAGCGATGCCTGCAGGCCACTCTCACCCAGGACAGCACTTATGGGGATGAAGACTGCCTCTACCTCAACATCTGGGTCCCCCAGGGCAGGAAGCAAGGTCTGGTCCCGCAGCCAGTGGGAACCTCCGGGCCAGAGCCGTGGCCCAGCACTGGGTAGTGTAGGGGGCTGCAGGGCAGAATTCCCCTGAAATCAGCCCAGAGGTGG
>PVLD010036945.1:0-10600 GCA_004027595.1 Dinomys branickii
TCTTTCTTTCTTTCTTTCTTTCTTTCTTTCTTTCTTTCTTTCTTTCTTTCTTTCCTCTCTCTCTCCTTTGTTTTTCTCTTACCATTCTAGTTATACTGTGCTGTGGAAGGATAAATCACCCAGAGCTCTGTAATTTGCTTACTCACAGTCCTAGCATCAAATCAGCATAGATGGGAGTTAGTTCTCCATTGTTTGCTGTGTACCTTGTAATAGGAAAATACCCCTCTCTGGGCTCAGTATACTATTAACAACACCTCTTCTAAGTAGCATGCTCATATTTCATCAATGTTCATAAATCTTTTCAGGCTCAAGTGATAATTGTGGCATACAGTATAAAGTATTATTCTTGGAAGGGAGTAATTGTAGCCAATTAAATCTCCTCTGAGCTATCACCTGGATAGGAAACATTGTTATTACTTTGCAAATTACCTTGCGCTGTCCTTAGTTTTCCTCCCGTTCCCTAACTACAAGCTGACTTCCACCAGAAGGAATAAGATATTTGCAACATTGATTTTGATGGGAAATTATAATGAAAAACAATAGACTTTAGCGGTATGGCTAAGGGCCGGGTGGAAAGATCTTGATCTCGCTGAGGATGCATCTTTCACCTATTAACCATTTTAGTAGCCGTTTCATAATTAATAATTGGACAAAGTATGCCACTTATTTGAATGAGATTGTAGTAGAATTAGTTTTAAGCTACTTGGCAGGTTGTGCTATAATGTTTGCCCCAGTTTTTTTATTAGACTCTTGCAAACAATTGGTGGTGTTATCCTTCTTAATGTAACCTTTAAAACAAATGTTAAGACGTAGAAAATATTTTAGCGAGGACTAGGAATTACCTATCATGGTCTAAAGAGACCAGTCTAGACATTCTTTTTTAATCCATTATTCAAAGAACTTACACACTCACTTCAGTAATGCATTTATCCGAAAAAAAAATTCTGTCCACTATCCATGTGCCATAGACCAGATTAAGGAAGCCTGATAAGCAAGGCTGGGGATCCTGCATGTGTGATCAGTGGTAATTATCTTTCAGACCAGTTCATGTGTATGAAATATCATTTTATGTTTATAAAATATCTTAACTGCTGGTTCTAGTTGTTACAGAGAGCTAGATTGTCACATGGAAAGAAAATGACTTCTTGGCTCAATCTCAATCCACAGCTGGGGATACCTCATTCAATTGATTGATTGTTCATTAATTAAGTATAAAAAGACACTTGTGATAAACAATATAGAAAATAAGAAAAAACAATGGTTTATATTTTGGAACATAAATTTTTGAAGTCTGTGAGCAAGTGAAATGAATGTCATCATTTTTCTGTGTGTAGCTGCCCATCTATTCAGTAATCATTGTATCAGTCCCTTCTTACCCCACCCCTCAGGATAATAGAGCAACTCTCAGAAACTGGAATACCAAGCCAGGAAATTAAGTAGCACGTTACCTAAAGCTGCAGGAAAAAGAAAGGTTAAAGAAAAAGGAAAATATATATAAATCTATAATTTCACTACCCAAACAAAGCTGATAGAAATATCTGTCTTCAGATTAAGCTTTTATACAATTATATGCTTTTGTTTTCCATGTGTCATATCTTTTTTTAAATTATCAATTAAATTTATGTAATTTTTAATGTCTGCCTAATATTACAAAGTCTAGGTAGGTCATTATATAATTACAGATCCTCTATTTTTAGGTATTTATTTTGGATTCAATTTTATTTTATACTATTGCAAGTAACACTATAGGGCCTATTCTGTGTGTGCGTGCAAAATGTGTGTGCACAACACATGTGTGTACATGTACTTTATGTACATTTCCCTACATTTCAAAAATAGACATATTGAAGTTTTGTTTTTGTTTTTGTTTTTGTTTTTTTGGCGGTACTGGGGATTGAACTCAGGACCCTGCGCTTGCTAGGCAGGCGCTTATTCCACTGAGCTATATCCCCAGCTCCTTGAAGTTTAAATTCTAAATCTCTAAAATATATTAAATGTTTTATGACTTTAAAGGTATTTTGTTATATTACCTGGAAGTACTGAATACAATAATTTAAACATCTTTCAAATCTGCAAGGAAAATATAAATTCTTATTTAAAATTGCATTTTTATTACCTGCCCAATTTGACACAGGAACTATTTAGTAGTTCTTTTTCCTTTCTTTTTGAGTTGCCTCTCTTCTTTGTGAATTTCTCTATTAAGGATGATATAGTTTTGAAAATTCAGAATCCTCTTTGTTTTATAAAGGAGTATATGATACTAACATTTGTTTTTGAAGAAATATTTTTAAATGATCATAAAAACAAGAAGATAAAAGTAAAAAATAAAAAGGCTTATCACAATTGTGCATATATTTGAGTGAACCGTGGGGCAAATAAATGCAAATACATATATTAGTTGTGCTTTAAAGATGCCATAATATTTTCTATATTTCAGTTTTTGTACCTTTTCAAGATTTCAAAAATGAGTATACCTTTTATAAAAAAAAGAGAAAAAGCAATTATTTTGTGAAATGTACTTATATTCTCATAATTTAACTTCTTTTTACTTAGACATTTTCAAGACCTAGATTTTCGTTCAAGCTCCTAGCAAGATACAAGTTTGGAGGGTCGGAGCAAGTGGAAAAGTACTTTCTAGAGGTTTCATTCCTTTGCGAAGCCAAATATTTCTGAAATGATGATTGGAAAGAAACTACATATTTTTCCTTGAGGTAAGTAGGAGATGTTATCAGCTTTCCTATGGCCGAATGATACTGGTAGAACTCAGTGATATTTTGCAGGGCATGCTGAGGTTTTCCACAGTGGGCTGTGTTGCCTTTTGCCTGAATTTCCACACTGAAAATGCGTCTGTCACAGACAAGAAGGAACACCAGTGTATGTCTTAGATGCACATTTTTAAAGTTTGCCCTTAATTTAAAACATCTTTTTCTGTGTGTGCAGTGAATCAACGTTTCCACATTTGGTCACTTAAATCAAGAAATGTATTGCTGGCAAAAGAGTAACACACAGAAACACTTTTGAATTTCTCCCTGGTTAGAACGGCAGCTAACGCCTGTTGTCCTGACCTCTCCACTGCCGCTGGTTATCACACTACCTGCTGTGCTGTACTCTGGCTGCAGGTAAATGCCTGAGAATAATGAAAACAATGTCTTGGATGCTAAAATGAGAAAAGTCTCAATGAAGGCTGATTTCCAAGAATATTTCTAGGCTTATATTTTAGAAATTCCTCTACGCCTCCAGAGTAGATAAGGCATGGTTATGAGAATTTCACAGAAATAATAAACTCATTTCTCAGAAGTGTAGATATTCGGCGCTCTCCATTTTAGTAGCTGGTTCTCCATGAGAGTTGGTTTGAAAGTTAGGATTTGTCTCCTCTCCAGGATCACTTTCCTGGATTAGGCAAAGGGAAAGGCCCCTTTTTTTCCTTCACAATGAAAACCCTATAAACCTTAGTAATCACAGCATGCTGGGGTTTATGGGGCTGGTGGGTAACATGGGTTGAAGACCAGCCTGAGCGAAGGAGAAATATCAGCATTAGAGAATAAAACACTGATTGGCAGTAAGTCAGATGTAGGCAGACTGATACGCACCGTTTAGTTTAATTAAGTAAAGACCTCTTGAAACATAGCTGCTTGTGTGAGCCCTGAGCTCAGGGGCCCTGAAACAGGAAGAGAACTCAGCGGAAGCGGAGCCTTCACACTTCATTCTCCTTCTTCTCTCCCTGCTCCCCACCCCCACCCCATCACACAGATCAAGAAGACTTACCTTCCTCTTCCAGAGAAATGTGAAGGACCGGGCTAGAGGAAGCCCTTGGAAGACCTTCCCCCGTATTTACCCACAAATGAGAATGGACCTCCTCCTTCTATAAGAACAACCCCTCTTCACAAATAAATGCAGCAAAAATATAAAGGAATGACGAAGATCATGTGGGTCTGAGCCATGAGTGGCGACCCTCTTGGAGTGTGCCTCAGTGGGTGTGGGTAGGAATTCCAGGAGAAGTTAGCAGGGTATTTGTCTGATGACTCTGTCTCCCTTTCCAAACTATCAAGACAAGCCACAGCAATAAATTCTCTCAAGTGCTCATAAATAATGGTTGATAAAGGTTATAAAGACAGAAGATGCTAGGAATCTTGATCTGCAGGCTTCTGGATTCACTATTATAGGAAATATGAATGGATATACTCCCCTAAATTTCCCATCCGTATCCTTGGCTGTCAGGGGTGTAGTCAGTCACAAAGAGATAACCCACAGACGCCCTGCTATAGCGTTAAGTCCTCACTTCCACTTTCTGGATAATGAGTGACTCACAAACATCCATCAGCACTCACAATTTTGCTCTTCTTTGTTTTAGGAAGAAGATGAGAAATAGCCCAGAGTCACATCACCCAATCGTAGCACAAACTGAGATTTTTGCAGGGAAAAAACCAGAGGAAAAATATAAGGCGAATGTAGCAGAAAATGCCACCCTCCTAAGCCAGTATCCTTCAGTGTCTGAGTTGCCCAGGTAATAGTTCCTGTTTCAGTTCCCGTTGTTTCTGTCTCCTAGAAATGGCTGGTCACTGTGATGCACATTGTATAAACCAATCCCATTCTGCCTCTGTACTTCCCACTTTCTTATCTCATATAAGCCCAGACCACCAGAGATAAGAGACTGGCATTTTGAAAATGATCCCTATCAGTGCCTGTCAACGTAAATAAATCTGCCTCCCAATCCTACTATATCAATGCATGTAAATGATGTTAACCTATTTATGAAAATGCCTCTCACTTTGAGCTGAGACAAAACCATGTACATGGTATATAACAAGAGTTGCAACATTGGACCCACATGTGTAAACATCATACTGTCTCCCTGGTGTAGGAACCTAAAAGAATAAGTAAAATTCAAAACATGCAATAGATGATAGTAAAGGGAAAGAAATTGTTCAAAGGAAGGAACAACTGAGGTGAGGGAAAAAAGAAGAGAGAAGGAAGGCAAAATATAAATATATATGAATAGCTGTGATAAGTGCATTGCTGATGTCTGATGGTATATTGAAAGAAACAGTTAATGCTTACAATTTTTTATGTTCTGACCAATTTTGCATGCTCATGTCTGGTAATCTGAGCAACTGATTTGAAGGTAACAACATGCAATGGAACTACCATGGTGAATTCCTACCATCTTGGCTAGTGAAACTCTGTATTATCTCTCATATTGTATCTAATAATTATTTTCTTATTCTTGTTAATGGCTTGGACAATCTTCCATTCTTACCTCTGGTAATCTGAGCAGCATAGTTGAAGGTAACAATATGTAATACAACAACCACTGTTAATTCATATTATTTTGTTTTGAAACCCTGTATCACTTTTAATGTTCTTGCTTTGGTTTGTTTATGTTTGTGATGCTGGTATGCTGCTATTATTCTTTCTTTCTTTTTATCTCATTTACTACTCTCTTTAAAATAAAATTAAAAACAACAAAAAAACAAAAACTAGAGGTTCAGAAAAATTGAAAGTGAAAGACTGGGTACAGACACACAGGGAAAGAAATAAGAAGAACACTAATGTCAGACAAATTTGTCTTTAACACAGAAAAGTATTAAACAAGGCAAAGAATATCATACAATAATAAAAATGGCATTAGGCTACAACACAACTTTCAAGAAATGTAAGTGTCATTGGTTCATTATGAACTTTAATTTCTTTGTCAGGCCATGAATATCAGTAAAATCCAAAAGATACAAAAGATACAGATAGCGTAAGCCACATTTTCCCAATTAAAATGTAACAACTAAATACCAACATAAAAATTCATTGTGGGAGAAAATAATGTGAAATTTAAAAATTCTCTCGAGTTCATTAGATGATTATCATTAAATAAAATTAAAATAAGAGAGTAGCTAGAAAACAACTTTAACATGAAAAACATATCTGGAAATGGGTCCAAAATATAGTCAAATTCTAGGAGTTTGCCTTGTATTTTCATCATGAATCTGCATGCAACTCATCAGCAAAGTCCACTGATTTTTCTTGCAAAATATCTCCTACTTCTTTCTCTTCCCATTAAACCACTTTATTCCAACTCACGTTCATCTTTGCTTGTTTGGACACCTGGAATCAACTCATTACTGAGCTCCATCTTTTCATTCTTGCTTCCCTGTAATGAATTCTCCATATGGCAGTGAATGTGCTTTGAAAATGAAAATAAAGCGATGTATGCTTAATAACTTCCAGGGCTTTCCCTCTGCATTGTATCTCAATGACCTTGTCTTCTACCACTCTATCATTTACTACATACCATTAAATCTAGCTGTCCCCCTCTTCTGGAACATACCAAACGCAGTCTCATTTCAAGACCAATTTATTTCCTGTTTCCTCTGTTGGAATTCTGTGTTTTCAGGAGTTTAAGAGTAGCTTAACATTTAAAAAGTTATTAATATAATTGTCCAAGGGTGTAGCTCTGTGGTACAGCTTTGTTCAGCATTTTTGAGGCCCTGAGTTCAGCCCCTAATATCCAAACAAAAAAAATCTTTATTAATATAATTTTACACATTAATAGCAAATTTAGAGTAGAATATCTCAGTGCCAGACCTAGTGGTGCACATGGGAGAACAGAAAGTTCAAGGCCAACTAGGACAACTTAGCATGACACTGTCAAATTAAGTAAAAGAAAAAAATAAAAAAGCCATAGATATAGAGGGCTTTCTGGATTTAGTCTCTAGGGCTGCAAACAAAATTATCAACAACAAAGCCAGTCATCAACAACAAAGACATGCATGTGAAAAAAACTCAATACACACAGAAAATGATTATCATTAAATTATTAAATGCTCACTTACAATTAGTAAGGAAAATATTACCAATACAGGAAGAGAAGAAACTTTAGTCAAATGTATATAGTTCATCTAGTAAAAACTATACAAATGTTTAGCTAGTAGTGAAACAGATGACTCCCCTTAAAGTCAGGAAAAAATTTTTTCTAGCTTATTCAGTTTTTTGTTTCAAACAAATGTAATAAAAAGAAAAAAACTAACTAAAGGTTACATCATTAGTTATGTAGAATAACAAAAAGATTATGTAAACAAAATATTAAGACTTCCTAAGAAGTGAATTGTGTCTCTGCCCCCAAGTTCATATCTATCTGGACATAGGGTCTTCAAGAGGTGGTTGAGATTAAATGAAGCCATGAGAGTCCTACAGTGTAGGATTGTAGCCTCTAAGGGGGAAGAGTCATTCTCTCTCTCTCTGTCTCTCTCTCTCTGTCTATCTCTCATGACAACACAGAGAAAACAGGACCATCTGGAAGCCAGGGAGACAGAAAGCCTCCCGTGGAACTCAACCGCAATGGATCTTGACTTAGAACTTCTAGTTTTGAGAACTATGAGAAAATAAATTCTGGTTATTGAAGCTTCCTGGTCTCCGTGTTTTACTAGGGCAGCCCTTACTGAGTAACAAAGAAATAATGAGAATTCCACATGGTTTTTTGGTGTAATATCAATATTTAAAAATCGGTAATATTCCACACATTAGGAACAGTAATTTTAAAATGTTATTTTTAAGTATCAACAAATAATATGATTAGATATAAATCTCACAAAAGGTGAGTATGATCAAATGTAAATTTTTAACCCCTTCCCCTAAAATTTTTTAAAAACATAAATTTAGAAAATATTCATGGACTCAAAGACAATTCACAAACAGTATCAATTCTCTTCAGTGGGAACAAAAAACAGCTAAGCTAATTTTCAAGATCAATACCAAACATCATGAAGTACACCTGTAATCCCAGCTACTGGGGAAGCTGAGGCAGGAGGATCACAAGTCCAAGACCATCCAGGTAATTTACCAAGACCCCATCTCAAAATTACAACACAGTACAAAATAGTACAATACAATACAAATACAGTACAATATAATACAGTACAATTCAGTACCATACAATACAGTGGCTGAGGATGTAGTTTATTTCTCCCTAAGTTCAGTCCCCAGTACTTCCAAAAAAAGAACAACTAAATTCTAATTCTCATTATAAAGATATGCTCATTAACAATGTGGTGATAACATGAAGACAGACCAATGTACATATCAGAGGGGCAATTTATGGAAGGCTGTTGAAATTCAAAACAGGTATGACTTATCAGTTTGGAAGGATGGACTTCTAAAAAGTAGGATTAGAAAAGTATGAAATTTTACTGTTTTCATATATCCTTATGCCACATATAGACATAATCATGCTAAAAATAAAATTTTAAAGATTTATATTTTATAGATAATATAAAAGAATATCTATGATTTTTACACAGGAAAAGATTTCTTACACAGAGTCAAAAGACATGAACTATTATAAATTAATAAATTTGATATAATTAAAAACATTTTATCTAATAAAAGATAACTATAAATGAAGCAAAAAGGCAAATCTTATCTGCTAGGAAATATCTGTAATACAGTAAACTGTGAATAGACTAATAATATTTGGATATGAAAGCTTTTCACCAGGAAGCATATAAACAGATAGTCCAGTAAAAAATGAGCCAAGCATGTGAATGGGGTTACAGTTTGTGTCTAGGTGTAGACACAAATGAGGTCATAGGGCTTCTTCAGAGGAGGCTCAATCTAAACTGCGTGATGCTGGGATTAAGGGTGTGAGATGAGGAAATCAGTCCACTGATTGGTTTGTCGTAACTCTGGCCAGGATTAAGAATGTGAGTACTACACCTGTCCTAGGGCAGTTAGGCTACATACAATATAAAGGGCAGGAAAGGCTTGTCTCCCCCACCGCCTTGTTGCTTTTTGTGTCTTCCACCATCATAAACTGCTGTCCCTCTGCCATTTGCCACCCTGCCTTGCAGCTAGCCATTATGGACTACAGCCTCTGCAGACTGTGAGCTAAATCAACTTTTTCCCTTTAATTTCATGTGTTGAGTATTTTGTTTCAGCAATGAGAAAAGTAACTAAGACAGTAGGCAATTCATATGAAATTAAATTTTACTACAAAATGAATATAGAGAAATACAAATGTGCTCAACCTTTCAATAATCAACAAAACATGAGCAAGACACCATTGAGTTGCCATTTCTTTGCACATAGAAAATTTTAAAAAAATTGTCACTAGCTAATGCTGGAGAAGATATGAACCAAAGAAAATTCTTATCTACTTTTGGGAGAATCTTAAATTCTTATGCAAATTTGGAAAATAACTCAACTATATCCAATATACTCAGAAGCTATTTCTCCATAAGGCTGGCAGTTCTACTGATAATTCCTCAGTATGTATTTGTATCATGTATTTGGTGACATGCATTTGTGTCATGCATCTGGTGACATGAACAAAAACAATGCTTATTGAAGTCTTGTTTGTAATCTTATACAACTGGAATTAACCTAATGAGAACAAACAGAAGATTGCATAAATTGTACTATGGTATAGAGCTATTAAATTAACTAGAACGTTGTCAACAAGGATAAATTTTTAAAGCAATGTTGGGTAAAAATCCACTTGCTAAGGATGTGTAGTATGGTAACATTTATATAAATATTTTAAAAATGCAAAACTATGCTATGTTTATGGGTGCCCACATGTATATTAACAGATAAAGAGAAACACTTAGGACTATCAGCATCAACTTCAGGACAATGTTTAATTTTGTGGTAGAAGACATGAAGGCTTCAAATGCATTTGTAGTATTATAATTCTTATTAAAACGACTTGTGCAATAAAGGCTATATGTCAAGATTTCCAAAGCTAGGCGGTGGTGATATGTCAGCTTATTATTCAAGAATCTCCATCTTGACTGGTAATTTGAGTTGCCACATGGCCTTGAAAGTTTATCCCTGGGTTTCCTGCTTCTTAAGATAGAATATAGATGTGTACTAAAGCCACTGCTATTTGGTTTCTAATGATAAGATATCCATGTGTACTAAAGCCTTTGTTATTTGGATTCCTAATCACCTGAAGTTACCTGCACTTTTACCTGAAGCACAAACATTTTTAAATGACTAGTTAGAATATAGAGTAGAAGATAATGCCTCTGATGACAACAACAGAGAGAAAAACTCCCAGGACAAAATTTTAAAAATAAATGCACAAAACAAATAGGAATCTTGAAATTCTACTGGAAGGAAACAAAAGAAGAAATAAGTGAGAAAGTAACATCTCGTCCATGGTGAGAAAGACTGAAGATATTTCATATCACTAATTTCTCCTATAAGGTCAATAAAATGTCCGTAACAACATCAGCAGAAAGTGGAGGGACAAACGAGTGTGAACACACAGAATGAGTTGCAAAGTGAATGAAACGGAGTTGGCTTTGCCACCTACGAAAGTTGCAAAAACACCATGACGCTGATTCAAGTACAGATAGATGTGCAGGAGAATGAAACCGAGGAGTAAAATATATGCAGGTAACAACTGGGGTGCAGTAAATGTCACATACCTAATAGCTGGAGAATATACAGTCCAGTAATATGTGATACATTGACTAATCATACTGACGAAAAGTAAACAAAAGTAGAATTTCTTCATAACTTTCTTTTTTTTTTTTATTTTAGAAACATAAAAGTACAAAAACATATTGACAAACAGACACCCATTATCATAGAAAATAGTACAATC
>PVLD010036946.1:0-10535 GCA_004027595.1 Dinomys branickii
TATATAATGGAATATTATTCAGCTATAAAGAAAGACAGTTTTGGGGACTTTGTAGGCAAGTGGTCGAAACTGGAGTCCATACTCATAAGTGAAAGAAATCAGCGGTACATGTGCAGGCAACGTATTGTATCACTGGTGTAAGACCCTGAGGATGGGAATAGAAACTAAGAGACATGAAGGAAATCTGTTCAAAAACAAAGAACAGATGGGACGAGGGAAAGGAGAAAAGAAAGAGACAAAAAGGTATGTATGTATATATGAATATACATATATGCAGGAGGGCTAACATGGTTCTATATTGTATTATATCACTTAATGCTAAGGAATAATTGATGACGGGTTATTTGATCAATATTGTATGTCTGTATGTGTTATCCTGAACACACACTTCGAAGATATCAATATGCAAAACAGCAACTATTGGTGGTTTTTTTTTTGTTGTTGTTGTTTGTTTTGTTTTTTGTCTTTGGTTTTTTTTTGTTTTTTGTGTTTTTCTGTTGTTGAGAGGATTAATTGTCTGACCAATTTTGCATGTCTGTATATGGGTTCATATATATATACTTCGAAGATATCAATGGATAAAGCAATAACCACTGTTGAGGTCATGTCACCTTATCTGTAGATCAGTTGTGATTGTACTATTTTTTATGCTAATTTGTGTCTGTTAATATGTTTTTGTGCTTTTATTAAAAAAAAACATGTCTGCTGTTATTAGTTATTAGCTGAATACAAATGAAAACTGAAAATCTTCCTACCCCTTTAGTAGAATGTCTATAATTGATAACAAAACCAACAATACCAAATGCTGAAAACAATGCAGAGAAACTGGAACTCATGTTTTGCTGGTGGTAATGGAAAATGGTTTGACAAACTTGGAAAGATAGAAAGTTTTTTGTAACATTTAGACATACACTTACCATTTGGTGCAGCAATTCTC
The DNA here is from genome assembly GCA_004027595.1 of Dinomys branickii. Taxonomy (NCBI): domain Eukaryota; kingdom Metazoa; phylum Chordata; class Mammalia; order Rodentia; family Dinomyidae; genus Dinomys; species Dinomys branickii. The sequence continues at coordinate 938 of PVLD010036946.1, forward strand.
ATCCTAGGTAATTGTGAACTCTTTTATTTTGGTTATACAGATTAATGGGATTCATTTTGGCATATTTTTGTACGCACAGAACATACTTTGATCATAACAATACTTTGATCACTCCCTTGCTCTGTCCACTACCTGTTTCACATTTCAGAGGAGTTTCAAATTGTATGATACATTTTGTTTATGTCTGTGCCCCCTTACTGCCTACATTTACATCGCTACTGATTCTACTTATTACCTTCATCGTGTCTAATAATATTCTCTCTTCTGTCATACTTTTGAGATTCCATATAGTAGGGACAATATATAATGTTTTTTTTTCTGAATCTGGTGACTTCACTCAACATCAAGGTCTCCAAATCAATCTATTTTCCTATAAACAACTGAAATGTGTCTTTGTCTATGCTCAGTTGTATTCCATGGTTTTTATATAGGGCATTTTCCTTGTCTGCTTATGTGTTGATAAACACCTAGGCTAGTCCCATATATTGGCTATTGTGATTGTGATGCAGTAAGTACATGTATGCAGGTGTCCCTATAATATGCTGACTTTAATTGCTTTGGGTATGTAACAAACAGTAGTATAGCTGAATTAAATGCTATCTGTAATTTTAGTTTTTTGAGGAAAGTCCATCTTGAGCTCCATAACGGCTGTATTAATTTACATTCTCACTGGTAGTACAAACAGGGTCCTTTTACTCTACATCTTCATCAGTATTTATTTATTGTATTCTTGATGATAGCCATTCTGACTGGGGTATGGTGAACTCTTAAAGATGTTGAGTATTTTGTCATGTATTTAGTGTCAATTTCTAGTTTTATTGAGAAGTGTCTGTTCAATTCATTTGCTTATTTATAAGTTGGATTATTGGGTGTTTTTTGTGTTAAGTTCTTTATAAATTCTAAGTATTGATCCTCCATGCAAAGAGTAGGTGATAAATATTTTCTCTCATTCTCTGTGTTCTGTCTTCATTCTGTTAGTTTTTTCCCTTAATATGTAGAAACTTTTGAATTTGTTGTAGCCTCATTTGTTGATTCTTTTTATTATTTCCTGTGCTACTGCAGTCCTATATAGGAAGCTTTGCCAGTGCCTGTGACGTCAAGTGTTTCCCTTAGATTTTCTTTTTGCAATTTCAAAGTTTCAAGTATTATACCTAGGTATTTGATCCATTTTGAATTGACTTTTGTATGGGGTGACAGGTAAGGACATAATTTCAATCTTTTATAAGTGGATATTCAGGATTCCCAGCATCATTTGTTAAAAGGTTGATCTTTTACATTAAGTATTGTTGAACTTGGTTTGTGAGTATTTTAAGAAGGATTTTGGTATGAATGTTCACCAAGGTAATTTGGTTTATAGTTTTCTATTTTTGTTGTGTCCATTTCTGGCTTTAGTATTGGGATGACGACCTCATAGGATGTATTTGGAAGCATTGTTTCCTTTACTAGTTTATGGAATAGTATGAGGAGCTTTGGTGTAGTTACTCCTTAAAAGTTTGGCAAAATTTCCAGCCTAATTATTCACTCAAGAATACAACATACCTCCACACAAGACTTGTATGTAAGAATTTACAGCAGTTTTATTCACAAAACTTATATTTTCAAAGCTTTAGAATGGCCATTAGCATGAAAATAAACAAATAAATCAAGATGTGTTCTTAAAATGGAATACTTTGTAACAGTAAAAGGAATGAACTGCAAAGCATACAATTTATAGAATATCAAAAATGTTTTATTTAGAAAAGCAAGACAAGCACAAAATGTCAACACTTATCATTTAGTTTGCATGAATTCGTAGAATGTTCAAAATTAGGCTGTGGAAGACATCTCGTCAGAGGAGGAGAAAGAGAATGAAGTGGTATGATGGAACTTCTGTGTTGATGCGACTGTACTGTATTTTTATTGGTGTAGAGGTTTGGGATGTTTATATATTTGTCAGTGCTCATCAAGCAGTGCTCTTAAAATCTATGGATTGTAGTGTAAGTTACACCAAACCAAGTAATATAAAAGCATTACAAATAAAACAAAGCATATGTAAAATAAATAAAGCTTAGGTAAAGGGTTTAAATTTCACACATAAGAATTGGAATGAGTATTGAGATAGCAAACATGTCAAGATTTAGGCTCCTAAACGATGAATGAAGCAGAATATTCAAGAAAGATAAAGTGAATAATTGTGTTTGTAAAATTAATTAAGAACACTGACATTTGTTTTTGTAAGTATGTAGTAGAATCTTCCTAAGAGTACTCTGGATTGGGATTGGCCCAAAGATAATGAAAGAGGAGACACAGAGATAATTATAATGAAGAAAATGGAAGCAACAAGCATAGCCAACAAATCAGAGAGTTTTAAACCAGAAAGAGCGGCAAATAGAAGAATAGAGTGGGGAGGCCTATGTGGTCTCAAGAGTTTGCTGAAGATAAAAAATGATACGTCATATTTATACATGATAAAAGTATTCCAGTATAAAGTTTGGTAATGCATTTGGAAAACAGTAAAAGGCTAAATTTATATTGAAGGTTATATTAGGGATATAGTCCAACTACTATTTATATCACCAGTGTGTAGTCCAACAGATATAGCTGGTAGACCATCCAATAAATATTTAAATAATAGTAAATGGAATAATAAGTTGACTGGATAAAAGAAAACTGCTGAGAGAATAGCATAAGAATTTTATTTCTGCCTGGGAGAATTCAGTGAAAGGAAGAGAAAATAGGGAACACACGGAATTCACAAAATTAATGGATAAATCAAAGCAACTGTGAATTACTTGGATTTTACCAGTACTTATATCTAACCTCTGGTGTTTAACTTCAATATTCTAGAATCTTTGTTGTGATTTTAACTGAGCACGTAGGAAACAGAGCTAGACCATATCAAGTTTTTACCCAAAGAAGACGATACTAATCAATTATGGCACTGCTTAAGCCTCAAATTGGCTAGGGCTTTAATGCATCTCTTCAAAAAGCAATTGCCAAACTACCAAAAACTGCATGTAAAGTAAATTATATTCATCACTTCTATTCTGAAAATTTGTAGTCTAGGCCTATCCTTACCGTCTGCATCTTATATTTTCCTGAGGACCTGCTTTATCAGGAAAGGCTTTAAATTCTTAAAATGAAAAGGGTGATCATATTGTAATTATTGAAGATTAAATTTCTATCTATGATGCAAAGATGAGTAGAGCTACATCCTGAGCTAATGGGTTTAGATGATTAATATGTGGAAAAACAGTTGAAAGGTATTTGTTTATTGTCTCAAACTTTTGGCTCCTTTGAATCTTCATATGCGTTTTCTAGTCTCGATTTTCTTAATTTCTATTGTGAGCTTTATTATTTCCTTTCTTCTCACACTGTGTTCAGGTTGCTCTTTTTTTCTAGTTCCCTTCACATGTGTTTAGGTTATTGATATGGGATTTTTACGCTGTTCACTCCCTCTGAGCCTTGTTTTAGCTGCCTCTCGTAGGTTTTGCTATGTTGTGCTTTCATTTTCCTTTGTTTTAACGCACTTTTTGGTTTCTCTTGTGAGACTGACACACTGCCTCTTTAAGAATATGTTTTTTTAACTACCACATACGTTTACCTTTTGCATTTCTGCTACTTAATTGAAATTTTATTTCATAGTGGAAGAATTCACTGAATCAATGATTAAAAATCTTTAGCTAAACTAAAAAGAGGGAAGATGTAAATGACTAAAATAAGAACCAGAAATGCAGACATTCCTATTGACTTAACATATATAAAAATGAATGTAAGATAAAGTTGTGAACAATTTTATTCTAATAAATGACATGACCTAGGTGAAATGGAAAAATTTATAGAAATTTAGAAATTATCAACACTAACAAGAAATCACAGATATGCACAAAATCCTATATGCAAGAATCTGTAAGCAAAGTTTCCCCAAAAAAGAAGAGAAACATGATCAAAATGGCTTCAGTGTAAATTATACCAAACAGAATCAATGTCAGCCCTTCTTAAATGTTTCTCCCCTTGACCAAAAAAACAAACAAAAAAAACAAACAAAAAAAAAAAAAGAGAAAAGATCACTTCCTAAACTGTACTATGAGGTAAACATTATACTGATACAAAAGACACTGCAGAATAGGAAACTGCGAGAAAACTGTGTTCATGTCCTTTTTCGGTGGAGATGCAAAAATTCTCATCAGAATACTCACGAGCCAAATCCAATAGCATATTGAAAGGGTCATATACCATGACCAAGTAGGATTTATTCTAGGAATGTAAAGATAATTCAACACACAAAAATGTATTAACGTAATGTACATTAATAGAATGAAGGAAACAGGCTAATTTAAATTGTTACAGAAAAGTCACAATATCTAAAACCTGTGATAAAAAGAAACACTCAACAAATTGGTATTAGAAGAAAATTTAGTGAATATGATAAGGGGAATCTGTAAAATGCACAGCACTGAAACGTAAACTACTGAAAACGTCTCTGAAAAGATGAGAGTCAAAAAAGATGCCTGCTATTACCACTGCATTTCAGTATTATACTGAAATTCTAGTAAAATGATTCAACAGAGTAAAATAAATAAAATATATCCAAGTCAGAAAGGAAGGGAAGCTCTCACTGTTCATAGATGACATGATACAAAGTCATCATCATAAACATGTAACAAAATTTTTAGATTTTTACTTGAAGAATTATTTTCCTATAAATACAATCAACAAAGTTTCAGAGAACAAATTCAGTGTTAAAAATGTTTTATTTCTGCTACTTGAAAGAAAGAGTCCAAAATGTAAATAAAGACAATTCAATTTACACTAATACCTAAAGCACACCAAAAAAGCAAAAAAAAAAAAAAAACACAGAAACAATTTAGGAGTAATTTTCCTGAAAAGGTGAAACAATTGTACATTGAAAAGTACAGAATATTGCTAGAAGAAATTAAAGACGACATGAATAAATGTAATGTCATCCTATGTTCATGGTTTAGACATTTTAATATATCTAAGGGACGCTTCGCCATAGTAACCTATGAGGTCAATCCAATCATTATTAAAATCCCATATCTATATTAGTCAAATGCATAAATTGTTGTTTCTAGGTTCTGAAGGCTAGAAATAAGAATGTGGTGTGACAGCTTAATGAGCTTGAGTTCCTTTTGAGGAGTTGTCAAAGTTCTAGAAGTAGACAGTTGCAATGGTTGCTCAGTAGTTTTTATTTACTGTCACTAATATGAGATTTATGCTATCTGTATTTTTGGCAGAAAAATATATTATATACATAAATGTAAAAATTATAACTTTCTAAATTAAGCTAGTAAAAATCTAGGTGGTCCTGGATTTGGTGATCAGGTTTTAGACACAATACCAAAAACTTATCAGAGGAAGAAAAAATGTGATATTTTGGCTCATTATAATTAAGTACTTCTACTCTGTGAAATACTTCTTTTCATGAGTAGGAAAACTTATTGGGTAACAGGGATAAGAAATAGGAATGGAGAATCAGATTAGCTCCTGAGAGACGGACAGGGTCCTGGATGGGTTGCCAATGAGCCCACTTCTCTCTGAAAGTTTTATAGAGCAAAGTCAAAAGGGGTGTGCACAACATGGGTCAAATTATAATAAAATGATAAGATTACAAGTATAGCTGCTTGGTTAATATTGATTAACTAGTAGTAAAGCCATATGAATGACATAGTTAACCTAGGTTTATAATCTATATTCTTAGTTTTGATTTAGTCTTAATAGCCTTAGTGTTGGTCTTGGTCTTGGTCTTGGTCTTGGTCCTAGTCTTAGTAGTCTAAGTCTTGGTCTTAGTCTTAGTCTTCTTATTCTTCTTAGTCTTAGTCTTAGTCTTAGCCTTCTTAGTCTTCTTAGTCTTAGTCTTAGCCTTGTCTTAGGGTGTGGGAGAGGATGACATACCCCTAAAGCGATAATGGTTTGCTTATATGGGAAATCTCAAAAGGGTGGTAGTAACAATAATCTCAAGGTTCCCAAGCAAGTATGTAAATTTGGCCATTGTGACTTTAATCTTAAAATGTGCCTCCAGTCACAGTTTTGGTGTGTTCTCATCTCCTGCACTGACTCCCTTGAGGGCCTAGCCATATCTGACTGCCTATTAATTTCTATCTAATTTAGCTCTCCATATTTACACCTCTGAAGAGTTATCCCTAACTTCAGTTAGAGGAAAAGGGAGACAGTTTCCATCTAGCTTTTTTTTGAGCTCAGAAGGGTCAACATAGGGGAAACTGTAGTCAGGACCTTCACCAGAGTGCAAATCTAAGGGCTCTTGGATAGAAATCATGTTGCAGTTTGGTAGTTATGAATTCCCTTTACAAGTTTGATCTAGTGGATCTCAGTAAAAGGACTCTGGCACATCGGTCAGTGGTTACATCTGCATGATCACTTGGAGTTTGGCAGCTTTTAGGCAAGATTATTAAAAGTTTCCAAGAAATTAAAGCATGTATAATCAAATCATGAACACTAGAATGGAAAGGCATGTTGGAGAAAGAGCCACATTCAGAAATTGCAGTTAAGAAACTTAAGAAACTGGAATAGCAGTTGTAACCAGTTGGCTCTTAGAATCCTCTACTGATAGAGATTATCTATAAGTCTTATATTTCTTGTCAGAAGTCCTATTAGTTTTATCAGTAAGAAGATGGAAAGTTTGGTGGTTTTGAAGGACAATTTTAGATAAAAATTTAAAGATTTTTATCCAGCTTTTATAGCTTCTACCATAGGTTTTTAGACAAACTGAACTACAAAAGTTATCAGCTGTTCTTGTAGCTGGAAATTGCCAGAAAGAGTCAGTGATTGGAGCTCTTGTTTATATCTAGCTGTTATCACTATAGTATTGTTTTCATATGTCTTTTGGTTATACTTTTCTGCTGGGTGTTTTAGACCAATTTAAAGTGAGACCTGTGTCAATTTAAAGTAACCTGTTGCTACCTATCAAGGTCAGTTAAGACTGTGCAGACATTATTGTTGAAACCATGTGCAGAACCCCTTAGCCCATCTGTCAGTGTCAGCCACCAGGATGGGTCACAGTCTTGCTTGATCATGTTGCTTTCTGTGAAACATGGGAGACTTTTTGTCTCTGGTGACCTTATTTTCTGGCACACTGTATATTCTGAGGACCAGCAATCTGCCTGCTCAGGTGGTTGGGTGGCTTAGCAAAGTTGTAGGATCCTGTAGAAAAGGTAGCCTTATGTTTTATGTCTTCCTTGACCTTGAAGAGCCAGGGCCAAAATATTGGCTGTCCTCATAACCCAGTTACCTTTCTAATTCTGGTCTCCACACTTCAATTGTTGAACACCCACAGGAGATCAGTTATGTCAGTATTGAAATGGGAGCAGTGAGGTTAACTATTATAGTCTCACCTGTATAGCAAATACTTTGAAATATAAAGTATAGCTAGAGGAATCTTACTGCTTACCAATCATCATTGTTTCAGATGCTTATTCCTTGCAGAATGTCAACAGGCAACAAATTTAAAGTTTTACAGACAAAAATTGAGATCAAGAGCCATGCATAGTATTTCAGCATGGCAATCATGATATTAGCTTGAAACACATTTAAAGCTCTATCTTAGTATAGAATAACTTTTAGTCAATCATTTCCATTTAGTACACAAAGAAGCTTTACCCTAGGTTGTTATCTTTAATAGAATGTCATCAAGGAAGCATGTGACATTGTCTGGACTGCTCAGCGCCTGAGCATCCCTAAGTATAGTGATACATATATATCATCATACTGACACATACATAACATCACATAAGCTTTTAAAACGAACCTATTATTTGACTGGTGATCTCCTGTGGCTTGACATGTGCCTCATGTCATAAGTAGCTGGAGTATAAGAGAAAGGCAGATATCTGGGTCTAAAATAAAAGATTGTATAAATAATTCTACTTTTATATCTTAGAAGATCTGTATACACTAAAAGCATAAATACATTAAATTACCAAGAAATCAGCAATAATGAGTGTCAAACTATATGGAAACCTTTGTCTCTTAATTTAGTTTTGCACCGAACTTGTTGCTTCACTCAGAGAATACTTAAAATTTTGATAACAACCAATGTAAACATATTACAATCGTATATTTAGCAATATTTATTGGAATGTCTCACACAAGGCTATGGAAAGTATTGGAGTCCCATTATTGAATAAAGACTGGAATAAACGTTACCAGGCAGCTGCTTCTTCATTCATCAATGTGAATTTCTTTCAGCAGTTTCCCTATGCATAATTATCTTAACAATTTTTTTCAGAGGACCTATGAGAACCATAAAAATTATCACATTCTTGACCATGGAAAGATTCCCAAGTTAGTGTACATAGACAACAATCTACAACATGCATTGCATTTGTAAACCAGTCTTTGCATCATTTTGATCAGCTGGGAAGCTGGGTAGAAATGTGTTATTAACTTTAATGGCATTTATCTATAAGCCAATTTAAGTTTAAAAATCGAAAAAGAACAGTAATTGTTTAGTTTAGACAAAACAACTGTAGATGTTGCAACCAGTCACAAATTGAACAGACAGACAGACAGGCACACATATGACAATTGTTGCTAAACTAGAGTGCACTTATATGTATTTGGATAATTTAATTATAATAACCCTTTTATGGTTTTTAGGTTTGTAATGATAAGTAGACTAGTCAGAACTTTTTATAGGTCAATTAACAGAGACCTCTTGTAGTAATCAGAGACAATAAAAACCTTTTACACCTGTGAAAGACTGACAGTTTTTAAGATGGGCCTTAGGCTGTTGGTTTATCTGCTTGGTCGGTAGGAACATTTTTGCTCTTTCAGTGAATTCATTTGTGCTGCAGAAACCAGTCAATCTGCTCTTTAGTATAGCATTTTTGAGGAAAGAAGAAAATGAAAGGACTAAATTTCCAGTTCTGCCACATACATTCAGATATATTTGGATTACAACTTTTCAATTTATTCTTTGAGATTTTGAGAATTAAATTTAGACCAGTTTTTTAGAATATGGCCCAGACATAAGTGAAGGTCAGATTCAATCTGAAAGTGTCCCAGGAAGATGAGACTCACAATTCTGTAAACTTGGTCCTGAAATCCAACAGCTACAGAAGAGAGAATTGCATTGGACCAAACGTTGTTGTAAACTGTGTTATTTGTCAGGACTAGGGCAGTAGAGAACGGACAGAAGAGTGACTTTAAGTATGCTATAAGACCTAAAACCTAACCATTTAAAGGGCAGAAACACAATTAAGATCGAGCTTTCCCAGGGTGGATTTCTAATCCTTAGCAAATTGTGACTCCAGAGACAGAAGCTATGATTGACTTCAACTGCACGGTCAAAAAGAAAATTAAATGAATAATCAAAGAACCTGAATGGCTATTTTTTAACCTTTTAAAAGAAAGGGAAGATGGAAAGTGCCACAGCTATACTGTTTTGGGTTCACTTTTTAATAAATGACTCTGAACCAAGAATCTAAAACGCCAGGCTGCAAGAGATCTATCACCTCTGGGGACATACGGACATAGGCAATAGTCCAGAAGAAATCTCAGCCCTGGGTTCCAGGACAGAGAGGTCTGTGGCACATTTTGGGTTCTCCTCTATCGAGTCATGTAGGCAATTTTCTTCCAA
>PVLD010036947.1:0-10601 GCA_004027595.1 Dinomys branickii
AAAATTAAAGAGGAAAGGTTTATTTTGGTACAAAGTTTGTAGAAGTTTCAGTTCATAACTGGCTGGCTCCAAGGCAGGGTGGCACAGCAGAGGGACATCACAGAGGAGAGACCAGTCATAGCAGGCAGAAGGTAGCAAGGTGATCAACAAGCCACAAGCAGCAACAGCCGCTTCTTTCTGCCCCTTTTATATCTTACCTAGGTTACCCAGCTTATGGCCAGTGCCAAGCCAATCAGCAAACTAATTTAGTAACCACATATCCTTAATACAGCATTACACACCATAGAACCAGCCACCTCTAAAAAAACCCTATGATTGCATGAGGTTTGGGCGGGGTGCATGTAGATACAATTCAAACAAATACCTTTTCATTTCATTGATTTAATCCCATTCAACTCTGCTCAATCTGCAGAACTTCCAACTCAGAGAACCAGCCTTCACAGGCTCACTCTCCCAGACAGCAAGGCAAAATGAGACATTGCTACAACTCTCTATGAGTCTACTCTGCCCACTCAGTGGCCTCAGAGTTGATGAATCTGAATCATTTCAGCCAAAGGGAACATATTTTTGTTCTCTTCTAGAAAGAAGAGTTATTAAGCACCGACTGTGTGCTAGGCAGTGTTCTAGTGATCCATCCATGGAAAGAATAAAGAAAGTCTCCTCAAACCTTTGGGGAGTGGCACAGGTGGAAAATAAAGCAGTGACCAAACACAAAACCACTTTGAAGTTATCAATATGTAATACAACAATCATTGTTACCTGTCACCTTGTCTGTAATTCAGGATTGCTTGTACTATTCTTGTGCTACTTTGTAAATGGCTGTCTGTTTGTTAATATGTTTTCATTCTTTTACCTTTAAAAAATAAAATAATAATAATAATAATATGAAGATCATCATGTTACAGTGACCCTTGCATACTCGTGTTTACAGCAGCCTGACTCACAGGAGATAAATCATGGAAGTGGCCCACATGCTCGCCAACAGATGAATGGGTAAAGAAAACTTTTATACAAGGAAGTACTGTGCAGCCATGAAGACGGTTACATTACAATCATTTGTAGGAAGATGGATGGATCTTGAGACCATAAAACTAAGTGAAACAAGTCAGACACAGAAGGTTAAATGTTGCATGGTCTGTCTAATGTGAGAATCCCACAATATAACTAATTTAAAGAGCAAGATGATGAGCCATGTTAAGAAACAGGAAGATTCTTTAGAGATGGGAAGGGGATCTGGGAAAGGAGAGAGGGGATGGGAGGAGGAAAAACTACCAAGCTGAGATGTGTGTATGTATCAATCCCACAAGCTGGATATGATCACCATCAATTGCAAACTTACACCAATAAAAATTTCTAAAAGATAATATTTCTGGCAATGATAAGCACTATCATGGAACTCCAATAGGAACACCAGACCTGGGTGTGACCAGAGCACATTATCAGCGTGGGGTTCAGGGATGTCTCTGGGAGGGACAGAGCCTACAAATTGAGACCCGGAGACAAGAAGGACCCAGAGAGAGACATGGTGGCCAGGGCAGAGCATTCCAGATGGAGAGAGCTGCTGGTATCAAGGCCCTGAGGTGGGGTTTTGCTCGCTCAGTGTGTCTGTGAGGGCAGAAGAAAATGTGAGAAGGACCAAGCACAGAGCGCAGGGTCAGAAGCAGGAAGGGAGGAGAGAGCAAATGGCACATGGGTAAATGCTCTGCATCGTAGCATTTTAGGGGTCGATGGGTTTCAGGGGTCACTTTGATAAATGAGAAGGTGTGGGCATTACAGGTAAAGTGACTTCTTCAAGGACACACGAGGAGCTGGCTGTAGAACCCAGACTGAGTCTCCCTGCATTGTCTTCCTCACCCTACGCAGGCTCGCTGCTAATTTGGAATTTGCCCATCACATGATGGTTGATATTTTAAAGCCACAGGTTACTTAAAGAACATCTCAGGAAGACCACTTTAATATAAATGCCCCCTATATTAATGGGGAATTAGCTCCAGGATCTGCATGGATACCAAAACTCCACAGATGCTCTAATTCTTTGTAAATATAAGATGGGATAGCATTTGCACAGGACTTGTGAACATCCTCTTAGATGCCTTAAACCATCTCTAGATTATTTGTCATGCAATATGATGTAAATGCTCTACAAATAATTGTTTTACAGTATTGCTTAGGGAATAATGACAAGAAAATGTCTGTACATGTTCAGTATCTAGTTTCCCCCAACTTATTTTCAATCCCTGATGGGTTAAAGGCAAGGATGCAAAGCCCATCCACAGCTGGAGCGTGGACTGAACTGCATATGTTCTAAAATACTAATTGAATGCAATGGAGAAGTGAAATGTCTCAGCTCAGAGAAAGAAGCCATGTTAGCATTTAGAAGGTCTTTCCACATCTCTGTGTCTATTACTGGTTTTTCTGGAACAAATGATGGAGAAATTTCTCTCTTTCAAATAACAGTTTAGAGCTTTGAAATGAAATTATTTCTTGAAGCAGAGAACTTTGAAAAGAGCCATAGCGTAAATGAAATCTGAGGCATTACACCAAATTTAATAAAAGCATTTCAATTTTGCTGCTTTGAGAGTTCATTAGCTTTCATGCGAGAAGTTCTTTACTCCCTAGAGACTTTATTTGCATCCTAGTTACCAAAGCCAAATTGAAAGAGCTCAGAAGTGCTTCCTATTGAGGAGAGACGGACTATGCCTATGTGAAAGATGTGACAGCCATGGAATTTTTAGTGTTTACAGTTCTAAAATGATAACTGGAGAATGATTAGCTTACTTTTCTTTCTTTCTTTCTTTCTTTCTTTCTTTCTTTCTTTCTTTCTTTCTTTCTCTCTCTCTCTCTCTCTTTTTCTTTTCTTTCTTTCTTTCTTTCTTTCTTTCTTTCTTTCTTTCTTTCTTTCTTTCTTTCTTTCTTTCTTTCTTTCTTTCCTTCCATCCTTCTTTCCTTTTCTCCTCTCCTCTGCTCTGCTCTCCTCTCCTTTCAATTCCTTTCTTTTCCTTTCTTTCTCCTTTTTTCCAACCTCCCTCCCTACCTCTCTCCCTTCCTTCCTTCCTGGTGGTGCTAGGAATGGAATCCATGGCTTCTTGCCTGTTAGGCAAGCTCTCTACCACTGATCTACACCCCAGCTCATGATTAGCTTTCTTTCTTTCAATGTGTTGGCTTAAAGGAGAGTTTCAGTCTAAAACTAAATGTCTACAGGCATTCAAGTTGGTTATAGGTTCTGTGATATGAATTTCAGTTTAGATATCTAGTTCAAACTGCTTTCAACCCAGAAGGGAACCTGTGGTTCTGGTAGAGCTGGTCATTGCCCTAGTCTGCTTCTTCATTAATTTTTTTGAGGTTTCCTCCCTGTAAAATTTTGTCTTTTGTTTCCTCCTCTATAAAATGAGATGGGTGTCCAGATTTAATGGTATGAGATCCCCTTCTTCCCTCAAACTAAAAGATTCAGCAGCTATTTTAGACACTCATTAAAAACTGCATGTGCTATGAAAAGTCCAAGGCCATATTGATAAGTGCTGTTTTTAACCCTCCAGCTTCACCTTGTCTTCCCCTGTTTCTCCACATACCCAAGAGGAGCTAATGACACTGTGGTGTGAACATTAATGACCACAGATGGTTCCAGCTTATATCACCACTCCCATTCCTGGTATGTCTGTCAAGGAGGGTGACTGAAAAATTTCTGACTGTCCCATGTCTCCTAAGAGGCAAGAAACTCTTCAAAGTGAGCCATACCTACAGAATGCGTGATCCTGCAAATGAATGTACATAAGGAAACCTCTGGTTCATACTCTATGTTTTGTATTTCAAGTAGGGCTTGTATGTCATCTACTTAGCTAAGACATGATAGATGGAGTTGCTTTCTGTTTTAAAGATCCATCCCTTGATCTTAGGTCGCTGAATTTCAAACCATGAGCAACACGGTTCTGAGGTTTGAGTGACGGCTTCTTCTCTAGATTATTTTCCTCACTGGGCACCAGGACACTTCCTACATTCCCACAAACTTCATGTCTATAGACTCTAAGGATTCTGTGCTCACACCAGTGTCAAAGTTTAAAATAATATGCTATAGCTTCAGTGTTTATTCATTTGTTTGTTCATTTGTCTAATCACACAGTGTATACTTGTTGAGCAGCCACTATGTGCAGGGTAATGGATTTTGAAAAAGAAGCATGGAAAATATTTCAATTTTATTTTTCTGAGAGAAAGCAAAAAAAAAAAAAATCAGTTCTTTGGTAATTTATTTGTTTAGGTTTGTATAATCCAACTTTTAGAAATGCTTACTGACAGCTCAGCAGGAGTGAGCCTTCAGCTTGTAGGCTGTGCTATAAGACGCTGAAGCACTGGTGATCTAACCTTCCATCTCCTACTCTTTCTTTTTCTCTGCCTCTATTTATCTGTTTTTTTCAGCACCGGGAATTGAACCTAGGGCCTTCACACTGAACTAAATCCCTTTTTCTTTATTATTATTAGTATTTTTATGTTGAGATGGTATCATTAAATTGCTAAGTTTCCCAGGCTGGGCTCCATTATGCGATCCTTTTGCCTCAGCTTCCCAGAGTGCTGTGGGATTACAGATATGCACCGCCGAGCCCAGCTCACTAATCATTTTTATTAACATGCTCAATATCCAAGTGATCAATGCGAGCTTTAAATGCATAGATTCCACAAAGCAAGGATTAAAGAAGGAGATGTCTCACATCAATGCATTTTTCACAGATCCTTTCTTTCTAAGACCCTTGAATTTTATCTTAGAGTTATTGACCAAGAGAAAGAGAGTATGATTTTGGGAAATGAAGTCAGCTGGGAGTCAAACTTGGCTGGAACTTTTAGTTCATTTTCAGTTGTAAGACTTCAGTCAGGTGTGAATTAAGTAACTTGGGTGCTTTAGATAATGTGAAGTAAAGGCATCTTTAATTTTCTCTTAGAAACTTTTATACATCTTACCCATACTACTCCTAGGATGGCAGCCCATTTCTAGATCTCACTTGGACTATTTTAAAGAATTTCTTTCCTTTAAACTCATTCCACTATGACTCCATGCCCTAAGCAGTAGATAAGTTTTTCTAAAGCACAATATTGGTGACTCATCTACTTGGATGCTTTGAAATGAATTCCCATTACTTACTAAATCAAATTCTAAATGCCTTTGTCTAGTACCTAAGGCAATCATTTGATACTGAACTAACTCTTCTACTAAACTTCCTATGAGTTCCTGGAGACTGAGCGACAGCAAAATACAGTTTTTTCTGCTCCCCAAACAGACTTTTTCTTTAGCCTGTAAACTCTTGCCTTTCCCTCATTTTCCTTTGGAAAAATCCCATGCACATGCCTTCAACACAGACGCCGTGTGGCCTTGCCTCTGTAATACTGCACCTTGGTCAAGAGCTGCCATGTGGGTCTTGCTTTTATCCCAAAATTGCTTTTTAAGAGAGCCAGGGAGAACACCTACCAAAACGGCAAGAGCAAACTTCCGGGATGATGGCGACCAGGTGAGCAGCAAAGGAAAGATCCTCGCTGATAGAGTCCCCCAGCTCGTCACAGGCTTGGCAAGTGTGAACACTAGGACCTCGGCTGGGAAGTTCAAACTGAACGTGTTTCTCTGTGCTGCTGGAGACGCGGCGGGTCAGACCAAATTGCCGTGGTGAGACGCAGGAAAGACTGGAGCGCTGGGAACCAGAGACGCTCGGCGCCGCGGCGCACGGGTGGCGGCTCGGCTGGGTCTGAGAACCCCGCAGGCACAGGCGGCTGGGTCCCTCCCGCCTCCTGACCCTGCGCGGCTTGCCAGCAACGGCAGCCAAAAAATCAGCTTTTTAGCGACTGCAGTGTGGGGCAGTCTCGGAACCCACGCTCCTCAGGCAGGCTCCACAAATCCGAGCAGTGAAACGGGATCCTGCTCCAGTCCTGGCCCCCGCCACCAAAGCCCTCAATGGCCTGCAGTCCATGGCCCGCGTAAGGAGCACAGAGGAGGGGAGCATCCCGCTCCCTTCCCTAGACCCAGAGAGTGCAAGAAGTGGCACTTTGGAACCTTCCTGCCAGCACGGATTCAGAAACGGGTGAGCTATCTGTGCGCTGCGACCAGATCACCGAGTGGGGGAGGAGATCTGCCCCCATACCTACAGGGAACCCTGGGTGGGCAGGGGAGCGGATTTACACGCCCCACCCAGGTCTTCCGGTAGAGAGTAGCCCACCCCACAAACCAGCACGTGAGCAGCCTTTTAAGCGGAACGCTCAGCAGAAAGCTTAAGGAACATTCTCCCAAAGAGACGGAGTCATTGGAGCAGCCTTTGCAATAGACCTTTGCCTGGTGAACTGCCTGGGTAATTTATTGCTCAATATTTCGAATCTGTTACCCAAAAATGGGAAGACAGAAGAACAAAACTCAGTCTCAGAACTCAACCTCACCCAGAACAAATCCTGGATGCGAGGATATAGGGGAACTAGGAAGCCACATATCTGCAAATTCTGAAACGACTGCATCCGAAATAATGAAACAACTCCAACAGGCCACAGAAGAGCTTAAAGCAGAAATAAGCCACATACCTGCAATAATCTCTCAGACAAAAAATGAACTGAAAACTATCATGGAAGAAATGTTCCATACACATAGAGAAGAAATAGATAAAAGATTAGAAGAATGTAAGAAACAAATGGAAATGTTACAAGAGCAATTTAGGAATGAATTACCAAGAATGAAACAGGCCCAAAGAGATTGCCAGGGATTGAAAACTTCCACTGAAAACTTGCAAAACCGCTTAAATGAAACCAAAGATAGAATTTCAGACCTTGAAGACAGCATGGCAGCTTATGAGCGAGAAAGGAAGGATCTCATAAAATCATCAAAAACCCAAGAAAGATCAATCCAACAGCTGCAAGATTAGGCAAAACGAAATAATATTTGAGTAATAGGAGTCAGTGAAACAGCAGGAGACAACTCAAATGATATAAAAAGAATATTTGCTGAAATAATAGCAGAAAATTTCCCAAACAAGGTAAAAGATACTGAAGTACAGTTAACTGAGGCATATAGAACCCCCAACAACCCATAATCCAAGGAAAACCACACACAGACATATAATAGCCAAGATCCTAGATATCCAGCAAAAGTACACAATATTAAAAGCTGCTAGAGAAAAGAAACAGATCACCTATAAAGGAAAACCCATCAGAATCACAGCAGACTTCTCAACGGAAACCATGAAATCAAGAAGAGCTTGGAGCGAGATATTACAGATTCTGAGACAAAACAACTTCCAACCCAGACTGATGTATCCTGCAAAACTATCTTTCAAATTCAATGGAGAAATAAAATATTTCCACGACAAAGAACAACTGAAGGACTTCATGAGTGCCAAACCAGCATTGCAAACAGCACTAAAAGATATTCTAGACAGAGAAAAAAGAGACCACAATCCCAAGAACAGCTATAGAAATAACTCCCTAAACAGAACAAATAAACAGTCAGCAAAAGAAGGAAAACTTCAAGTAAATAACATGACTAGAATAAGCCAACATATAACCATTATAACGATTAATGTAAATGGCCTCAATTCACAAGTCAAAAGGAAAAGATTGGAAGAGTGGATAAAGGAACACAATCCAACGATATGCTGTATACGGGAAACACATTTTACTCAAAAGGAAAGCCACAGGTTGAAAGTTAAAGGCTGGAAAACAATTCTCCATGCAACAGGTCCCCAGAAAAAAGCAGGGGTAGCTATTATGTTTGCAGATAATGTAAACTTCAAACCAAAAACAATCAAAAGAGATAAAGAAGGCCATTACATACTAGCTAGGGGAAAGCTGCAAGAGGAAGAGGTAACAATCCTAAACATTTATGAACCAAACAATGGAGCACCTAACTTTGCAAGTCAAATCTTAACAGATGTGAAAAATCGAATAACTAATAACACTATTGTAATAGGAGACCTAAACACCGCTCTGAGGCAAAGAGATAGGTCAACTGGACAGAAACTCAGTAAAGAAATAACAGACCTGAACCAAAAATGTGAACAAATGGACATAGTAGATGTATACAGAGTGGTCCACCCCACAGCATCAGAATACACATTTTTCTCAGCTGCACATGGGACTTTCTCCAAAATATTCACAAATCAATAAATGTAATACACCATATTAATACAGTCAAAGACAAAAACCACATGATCATCTCAATAGATGCAGAAAAAGCTTTTGATAAAGTCCAACACGCATTCATGTTAAAAACCTTAGAAAAAATAGGAATAGATGGCCTCTGCCTCAATCTGATCAAAGCCATCTATGACAAACCAACAGCCAACATCATACTAAATGGACAAAAACTGAAAACTTTCACTTTAAAGTCAGGAACAAGACAAGGATGTCCATTGTCACCACTCCTATTCAACATAGTTCTGGAAGCATTAGCCATAGCAATGAGAAAAGAGAGAGAAATAAAAGGAATAAGGATAGGAAAGGAAGAAGTTAAATTATCACTATTTGCAGATGACATGATACTATACATGGAGGACCCAAAAACTCCACAAGAAAACTCCTGAAATTAATTGACAAATTCAGCAGCATAGCTGGATACAAAGTCAACACCCAAAAATCAATAGCATTCCTATACACGAACAACAAACAGACCGAGAGAGAAATTGAGGAAACCATACGTTTTACAATAGCAACCAAGAAATTGAAATGCTTAGGAATCAATCTAACAAAGAATGTGAAAGATTCATTCAGTGAAAACTACAGTACTTTGAAAAAGGAGATCGAAGAGGATTTCAATAAATGGAAAAACATACCCTGCTCCTGGTTAGGAAGAACTAACATTGTGAAAATGGTCATACTACCAAAACTGTTGTACAGATTCAATGCAATTCCCATTAAACTACCGTTAGCATACCTCACAGATCTAGAGAAAATATGCCTCAAATTCATCAGGAACCAGAAGAGACCCAGAATAGCAAAAGCAATCCTGGGCAATAAGGACAAGTCAGGTGGAATCACAATCCCTGACCTGAAATTGTACTACAAAGCTACTGTAGTAAAATCAACCTGGTACTGGCTAAAAAACAGACTTGAGGATCAATGGAACAGACTGGAAGATGCAACCGTAACGAAAAACCCACTCAGCTACCTAATATTTGACAAAGAGGTCAACCAAACTCACTGGAAAAAAGAAGGCCTGTTTAATAAATGGTGCTGGAAAAACTGGCTTGCCTCTTGTCAAAAACTGAACATAGACCCAAGTCTATCACCATGCACCAAACTCAGGTCAAAATGGATCACAGACCTCAATATTAAAACAGAAACTCTAAATCTATTGGAAGAGAAAGCAGGTAAAAATCTTGAAGACATAGGAGTAGGCAGAGTTCATGAACAAAAATGAAACTGCAAGGGAAACACTTTAAAGAATCAATAATTGGGACCTCATCTGACTGAAAAGTTTTTGTACATCTAAAGAAATCACCAGCAAAGTAAAAAGAAAACCCACAAATTGGGAAAAAATCCTAGCTGGCTGTCCCTCAGACAAAAGTCTTCTATCTAGAACATACAAAGAATTAAAAAACATGTACCTGTCCAAATTCAAAGACCCAATCCAGAAATGGGCATCTGAGATGAATACACACCTCTCAGGTAAAGAAATACAAATGGCAAATAAATACATGAGAAAATGCTCCACATCCTTAGTCATCCGAGAAATGCAAATAAAAACAACACTGAGATTTCATCTCACCCCAGCAAGACTGGCCAGTATTAAAAAATCATCCAATAACAAATGCTGGTGAGGCTGTGAAGAAATAGGGACTCAATTACACTGCTGGTGGGAATGCAGACTGGTGCAACCACTGTGGAGAGCAGTTTGGAGATTTCTCAGCAAACTAGGTCTAGAGGTTCCATTCAAACCAGCTATTCCCCTTCTGGGTATTTTCCCAGAAGATCTGAAAACATCATAACACTCTGATATATGTGCACCCATGTTTATAGCAGCACAATTTGTAATAGCTAAAATGTGGAAGCAACCCAAGTGTCCACCCACAGAAGACTGGATTAAAAAACTGTGGCATTTTTACATAATGGAATATTATTCAGCTATAAAGAAAGACAGTTTTGGGGACTTTGTAGGCAAATGGTCAAAACTAGAAACCATACTCATAAGTGAAATAAATCAGTGGTACATGAGCAGGCAACGTATTGTGTCACTGGTGTAAGAACCTGAGGGTGGGAATATAAACTAAAAGACATGAAGGAAATCCGTTCAAAAGCAAAGAACAGATGGGACGAGGGAAAGGAGAAAAGAAAGAGGCAAAAATGTATGTATGTATATATGTAGGTACATATGTGCAGGAGGGCTAACATGGTTCTACTATTGTATTATGTCACTTAATGCTAAGGAATAGTTGATGACTGGTTATTCGATCAATCTTGTATGTCCGTATGTGTTATACTGAGCATACACTTTGAAGATATCAATATGCAATGCAACAACTATTGTTGGTTTTCTGTGGCTTTGTCTATAATTCAATCCTGATCATACTGTTATTGTACTAATTTGTGTCTCTTTGTGAATGCTTTTTGGTTTCTTTTTTTTTTTTTTTTTTTTTTTTTTTTTTTTT
>PVLD010036948.1:0-10598 GCA_004027595.1 Dinomys branickii
TCTATAATTTGGTATTTCCTTTAATGTTTTTGTGTTAACTAATGTGAAGATAACTATGTAATACAACATCCAGTGCTAATTCCCTACTATATTCTGTATAACTTTGTATTTTCTGTATTGTTTATGGCTTTTCTGGTTCATATGTCTCCATTCTTTTGTCTTTCAAATAAAATTAAAAAAACAAAGGTGGTGTTTCACCATAACTATGTACAATAGGATAATTGTTAATAATGACTTTTTCTATAAATTTTCATAATCATGAATCCTTAAACACATACTATCTCTTCAGTACTTTGCTCTCCAGTAATATTAAACATTTTGTTCAATAAAAATCTGACATCCAGCCAGTGTGGTGGCTCCTTTTAATCCCAGCACTCAAGAGGCTGAAGCAGGAGGATTGCTTTAGAGGCCAGCTTGGGCTACACAGTGAGTTCAAGGTCAGCCTGAACTACATAGTGAGACCCTATCTCAAAGAACTAAAAATAAATAAATAAATAAATCTATCTGATATCCAAACTGGGAGTGGTAGCACACACTTACAATCCCAGCGCTCTGACAGTCTGAGACAGAATGATCACAAGATCACATGTTTGAGCCCAGACTGTGCAATGCAGGGCTCTGAATCAAAATAAAAAATAGCCAGGCATGGTGGCACATGCCTGTAATCTCAGCACTGAGGAGGCCAAGGCAGGAGGACCAGCACAAATTCGAGGCCAGCCTGGGCTACACAGTTCAAAGTCAGCCTAAACTACATATCTAGACCTTGTCTCCAAAAACCAAAACTAAAAAAATGAAAAAAATAAAGACTTGGAGGTATAGCTCAATGCAAAGGTACTGGGTTCATTCCCCAGTATCAAAAGGGGTGGGGTGGAGCGAAGGAAAAAGAAAACCTGATATACAGCCAGGCACAATCGTACACACCCAAGATGCCAGCATACTGCAAGGTTGTGGCAGGAGGGTTACAAGTTTGAGCCCAGCCCGGGCAACTAAGCTACTCATGGAGACCATGTCTCAATCATAAAAAAATAAAAAGGGCTGGAAATTTAGCTCACTGCAAAAGCTGAGTTCAATCCCCATTCTTAAAAACGAAACAAAAAACCTCTCATTTTCCAATCTGACGTTTATGCAGTATGCCTCTGATTATTTCAAAAATTGAATTAGAATAGAAAATAACAACATAAAAAAACTACAGGGACAGGGATATAGCCTGGGGGTAATGTTTGCCTAACATACACCAGGCTCAATCCCTAGCACTGCCAAAAAATCTTTTAAAAAATGGCATTACTGTACAGTTTTCTACAGTACTCTTGTTTGTTTGGAGACAGGGCCTCATTATGCTATTCAGGCTAGCCTTGTATGTAGCCCACACTGGCCTCGAACTCAGAATCCTCCTGCTTTAGTCTCGCCAGTTCTGAGATTCAGGGGATCCACAGGGACCCCCTATGCCTAGCTTCATTTCTCCTTTAATGATGCCAAAGGCAGTGAAGTATCTGACATTTTCACAATCTTATAAAATTCTCTGGAGGAAAATTTCCCTTAGTTTCAACATACTGCCCAGACTGATACCATTACTTTGGAAGTGGGACCAAAAAAAAAAAAAAGAAGACGTCCCACCCAAATTCTCTCACCCGTTTGTTTTATTTTTTTTACTATTTTTTTTTCAGAATTTTAAAGTTTACTTTAAAAATGTAAACATCTCTCACCCGTTTGTTTTAATGTAACTACTCTCTGAGGTAATGAGTCCAGGCTTTTATTTAAAGTTAGGTGGCAGACTTTCAACTTCATTCATAAATGTATCAATTTGGTCTCATTTATCCTCCTAAGAATTAACTAAGCTAGCCAGGCGTGGTGGCACACTCCTGTGGTGGCACACTCCCAGCACTTGGGAGGCTGAGGCAGGAAGAGTGCCTTGAGTCTGACACCAGCCTAAACTACATAAGGAGACCCTGTCTCAAAAACAAACAAAAGAATCAACTAAGCTGTGTAAATACATATACTTAATGGCAGATTCACTCAGTGTAACATACTTAGAAAGGCAAATATATCTTTAAATAGGATCAGTGATTTTAAAAATGATGCTACAGTTCTAAAACTACAATATCTCTAATTTAATGCATTTAGTATTAAGTCTCTAGACATAGAGTGTAAACTTGAATGACTGGATCCTTGGCACTGAGTAACACTGTCAGACTACATTGCCACAAACTAGCAGATAAGCCAGCACACTGTTACAATACTTTATGTACTTTATTTTGTGTAGAGAAGAAAAAAGTGTCAGAGATTAAGCAATTTAGTCTAGGTCACAGAGTCAGTGAGTATGGCCAAAGGGATGTAAACTTACTTTTGACACACTACAAAGAGACAAGGCAAAAAATCTGCAAGATTAATAAATGCAATGAAGAATCTGTGCAATAGTGTTGATGGTATAGTGGTGAGCACAGCTGCCTTCCAGGACTCTGTGCAATAGTCAAGCAAGGTGGCGCATCCCTGTAATCCCAACACCCTGGGGGCTGAGGCAGGAGGATCACCAAGAGTTTGGGGCCAGCCTGGGCTAAGAAGTGAGCTCAAGGCCAGCCTGAACTGCATAGTGAGACCCTGTCCCAAAAGAAAAAAAAAATTTTTTTCATAATAAATTAAGCTATAAATTCACAATAGGATACATTAAATTTTCTAAAGAATCTAAACCTCCCATATTTCAGACTTTTAATAAGAATTTTACTATCTCAGAATAATCTGGATGTCACTCACTCTCCTTGGGTTGCCAATTCAATCTCAATCCTATTTTTTCCTTTGTCCATCTTGAGATCTCTTAAGAATAAGACACTGAAGCTGGGCGTGGTGATGCATGCCTATAATCCCAGCACTTGGGAGGCTGAGGCAGGAAGATCGTTGCAAGTTTGAGACCAGACTGGGCTACAAAGCAAGCTCCAGGCCAGCCTGAACTGCACAGCGACACCCTGTCTCAAAAAGACCCAAAAAAAAAAAAAAAGAGGAAAAAAAGAAATTGAAAAGAAAAATGAGGTCCTGGTTTACAGTAGTCTGGGAATTCTATTAGTTCAACTAATGAGGACATAACGCATCCTTCCTGTCCAGTTTTTTCTCCTGCCCTATTTCAAAGAAACTGCCATATGGAACCAGTGGAACTGACCGGAGTGTGGGACACATGAGGAAAGTAATCCTGCATTACTCACTTTCGAGATTGTGATTTTAGTCGAGACTTATCTGCTTATGAAAAGAATAGTATTATTTTAGCTCACTTAGTTTCACGAAGTGTCCAGAGTTCTTTATAGTTAGCGTCTCAATCTTTTGTCAGCAGTGGGACATGATTTACTTGCGAGAAAAGAAAAATCGGGGATGAGAAATAAAAGAATAGAAGGTCCTATGCAGTTACAAAACATCTGACATCAGCCATAGAATCATATACTCTTAAGAAAATAAGATGTAGGACCTAAATTACCATAAAGTAATCACTGATGATCATTTGTCCACAGAGAGTTCGACAACATCATTTTTGTACTTCAGGTGCAATTTGTGATTTTTCAATAAACTTGTCTTAGAAAAAAATATTCCATAAAAAGTGCACAAACAGACAGCAAAGGTAAAAAACCAAGATGTCCATGAGGAGAAACAACTCTAAATTTAGCACCCTGAAATACAGCAAGGAAAGCCCTCACAGCATTATTCACAAGTTTCAGTTCAAGCAATTTATTTTTGGCAACCCAAATCACAGCTGTCAACACTAGTTTTTGTCCCCACCCCAAATCACATAAATTATTCTGAAAAAATATAGAAATCTTCAACCTGAGGGGAAAATCAAGTTACAAATGTCGTGTGTCCTTATAAATTTTTTTTTTAAATCACACGGAAGAGGTTTTTTTTTTTTTTTTTTTTTTTTTTTTAACAAAAAAGGCAAACAAACTCTGAAGACGCAGCGGAGCCCCCTTGCTCCCGAAATAAAACTCTTGGTGGTTGCTGTAACAGCAGCGGCAGCGCTACTCCCGACAGAAGTTTTCAGCTGTCACTTCTAACAGCTGAGCGCTTCCCAGGAGAGAAGCGCCAGGCCGAGAACAGAGGTGGCTGCGCTAGGTCTTGCAGGTTTAAGACTTGCAATCTTAGCATCCGAGGGAAACCCTTCCACGTTTCACCTGCGCTGACGGGACGCCAAGCAAACGCAGCCTTCCCCACCCCAGCACACGCTCACACCACCCGCGCCCGCGCTCTCAGGTCGGACAGCGTCGGAAACCCACCACGCGCCCGTTCTGGTCTCCGCAAACAGGTGGCTGGGACTGAGCCGCCCGGGACTCAGGGCGCGACCCGCACCTGCCAGCCCCGCAGAGGCCTCACACCCAGCGCCGGGTGCGCCCCGCCCGCTCCCTGGCTCTCGGCAGCAAAGCTCCTCGGCTCCTCCAGGAGACTCACTCGCGCCCCACCGGGTCTCCGAGCTCCGGGACACGCCGGGCGTCCTGGCCCCCGCCGCCGCCCCGACCCTGTCACCTCGGGGCCCCCTCTGGACCCCGGGCCTCACCCCCTCCTCCAGCTCATCGTCAGAGCCTGCGTCCTCTGGCTGGTCTAGGTCTATGTCAAACACTCCTGCCATGTCCTCAGCTTCCCTGTCTCGGAAGTCAGGCGCTGGGTAAAAGCCGTCCCGCCTCCGTCGTCGCCTCATGGGCCCGGACCCGCCGCAGACACCGTCGCTGCTGCCGCCATCACCGGCTGCTTGAGCTCAGTGCGTCTGCGCCTAGGCCTTAGACTGGCTCTTCAAGTTCAGCATTGGAGCATGCGTAAAGGGCTCCGTGAAGCCTAACTGTGGTCAATACACATGCGTAGATCTAGTTCCACGGGTCGATACTGGCAGAGACATGCGCAAAAAAGGAGAAGCCGCGCTTGAAACCTGGAGCATGCGCATTGTCTGAGACCGTTTTTGGTGGACAGAGCATGCGTCGCATATCCGAAGTTGATAAATTGGAGTTGAACGTGCGTGATTGACCTTTCGAATTATTATAAAAAAGAAAAAAGCAAAACTCTTGAAGTAAAGGAACATGCGCATTAGCTCTCAGTGGTTTTTTAGTATTGAAAGTGAGCATGCGCTAAGTAAGAAGGTTGATTCTCTGAAGTTTGAACCCGACCGAAAGCGCGGGGCCGAGAGTTGCAGGTGAGTGGGTTGAATGAGGTCCTCCTTAAGGGCAGGTTCGCACCAAGGAGCAGGCTTGGTCTTACTTGTTAGCCTTGGAAAATCAACCTTTCAGAGCCCCGTTTCCTTGTCTGTAAAATGAGGACAATATTACCTACTTTGCCGGTTTGAAAATACCGCACAAGTAGCAGAATTGAGTGTTGCATGGCCCTCATGTGCGGTCTTTATCAAAAATTATCTCTTTTACTGTTAAAAGTACGATCTGCCATACTGTGTCCTCGGTCTTGCCCCAGGTTCCATGTAGGCTGAATTACTTGAACTAAACACAAAATCTTTTTGTAAGTCTTAATTATAGTTATCTGGGCAGAAAGGTGGTTGGTAGAAAGACAATGTTATTATTTTGAAGAGAGAAAATTAATGTTAATTGAACGTTTGTTGAGCTGATTCTGATGAGGTGTGTGCTAGTTACTGCAGTCAGCATTTATTTTGTTTTGCTTTGTTTTCAGTGCATACTTAGGAAAATAGTGAATATAAATCATATTTTGAAAACTGTTGAGCTGTATATCAATGGATTTTCACACAGCAAATCCGAGATCCCAGAACTGTACAAAGCAAGAGCACATCCTCGAATGACCGGCTCAGAGCTGTTTCATTGATAATACTACGTACATACCAGGCATTTTAAAGTTGCTTTTTACTGATGTATGATTAATGTATATGACATCTTTTTGTTCTCCTCCTTCATGTGGTGGTTCTCAAAGCCTGCGTTTTTTTCTCTTGCAGGTTCTTCACTTTTTGAGGGAACAGGCTCAGCATGGGTGGCTCAGCATGTCCATAGTAACAGTGCAGCTCGGTCAGTGCGGCAACCAGATTGGCTCTGCAGTGTTTGACACTTTATTCACTGATTCACAGTGTTCCCAGGGATTCTGCTCTAAGAGAGAGAATGAGGCATATCAAGCATCTTGCAAAGAAAGATTCTTCAGGGAGGAAAATGGAGGTATGTGTGATCCACAGGTCCCTCCTTGACCCTGACATAAACTCTTCAAGGCCTGACCTTCCAAAAGTGGCTGAACCCTATCCCTTCCCATCTCTCTAGGAAATGACTTTGCACCTGGCGCTGTTTCTGTGTTAACAACCTTTGCTTTTCTAGGGGCATCTTCCCCCCCAGCACAAAAGCATGCTTAGCTCTCACCAACGAAGCACATGGACTGGGAGGTAGCTTCGTGTCCAGTGCATGCCCAGTATGTATGAGGCCATGGGTTTGGGTCCCAGCACCATAAAAAAATAAAGCAAAATAAACAAACCAAGACTTAACTCTTGGCTGCGTTTCTTTTGTTTTTTTGTACTGGGAATTGAACTCAGGACCTTGCCAGGCAGGTGCTTATGCCACTGAGCTACATCCCTGGCCCTGTTATTGTTGTTTTTGGTACTACTGAGGGTTGAACCCAGGATCTCACGCAGGCTAGGCAAGTGCTCTACCGCGGAGCCACACCCCAGCCCATCTTCTTCCTTATTGTTTTTGCTTTTTCAACAAAGATTCTCAAAGGAGAACCCTAAAAAAAAAAAAAAAAAAAAGGAGAACCCTATTTAACCAGCCATAGTCCTGCTTCTGCCACACAGTGCCCCTGAAGGAGCTCTAAGTAATGTTTCCAGTAGCCTAATTACCATGATTTTCTTTCTTCATTTAATTTCATTACTGGGTTTGATAACGTTAACTGTTAAACTCACTCCTTCTTCATCTCTGAACTTTTCTTATCTAGTATTTGCATCTCAGGTATAGTTCTCTCGGGTTAATTCCAGTCTCAGTGTGTTACATCTTTTTACATTCCTGACTGTCATACTTCTAGCACAGAATTCTTTAAGTGCAGGCTGATTCTTAAAAATCTCCACCTCGATCTCCCATTTGAGCCTCAAGTTCCTGTCTCCATACCCAAAGAATTCATTTATCTTTTCTTGTTTGTTTTTTGTTCGTCTGTTTGAGTCAGGGTCTCACTATGTAGCCCAGGCTTGCCTGGAACTCGCTGTGATTCTCCTGCCTCAGCCTCCCAAGTGCTGGAATTACAAGGGTGCACCACCATGCCTGTCTTCTCATTATCTCTTCTTTAAAACTTGTACTCTAGGTCTACTGATTCTGACTCCCGTATGGCTCTCGAGCCAGCTCTGCCTTCGCCTTCACTGTCACTGCCTTAGATCTGACTCTCTCAGCTGCATTATTTCTAGACAGTCACGCCTTTCCCTGCCCAGAATCTCATGTGTATCTCGTCTGTTCTCGCTCTGTATTTGCAAAGACGTCCAACTTTTCCTCTACTGCTTGAAAATGTTCAGTGCTTTATCACTGCCTAAGAGGTAAAGTTCAAGCACTGTAGCATTGCCTGCAAGGATTTCCAAGGTCAGAGCCTTGCCCTTTTCCCATCCCCATGCCCCTCTATCCCCTCCTCTCCATCCTCTACTCTGACATTTTTATTTTGGCTCTGATGATTCCGAGCTGTTTGTTGCGCCCATGATATCTTTGTACCTCTGAATATGCTGCTCTTTCGAATGGATTCATTGTGGGCCGTATACTGCACTATGATTAAGTGTTGGTATGCTTTTGTTTCTGTTGCTTCTCTGTTTGGCAGCACGGGATTGAACCCAGGAGTACTCTACCATTGAGCTACGCACCCAGCCTCTTTTTATTTTTAATTTTGAGATGGTCTCATTAAGTTGCCCAGGCTGGCCTTGAACATGTGATCCTCCTGCCTCAGCCATCCAAATAGCTGTGATTACAGGTGTGTGCCAGCACACTGAGATGTGGGTCAGCGAGCTCTATTTCTCTCACCAGCCCTTCTAGGACTAGTTTGAGGTTACCTTCCTCTCTGTTCTCAGCTCAGTACGCGGCACATGGTACACATCCCACAGATGCCTTTAGACCTGAACTAAGTGATCGTGTTAGCCCGGGTGCTTAGCTAAATCCTGGACTTCACAAACATCTGCCTTTCCTTGTGGCTGCAGAGTTCTGAACCAACATGACATATTTCCCCAACTGCTGTTCGTTCTTTCTCGTTTTGTTTTTGTTTTTCTGAACCTGTTTTTTATTTTCGTTTTGTTTTGTTTTTCTGGCTGGGATGTAGCTCAGTAGTATAAAAGTTTATGCTCCACCTTACCTAAATATGACATGTGCAATTTTTTTATATATTTTCCCTCTCTAGTTCCAATTGCCCGGGCAGTGCTTGTCGACATGGAACCTAAAGTTATCAATCAAATGCTGTCAAAGCCTGCCCAACCTGGGCGGTGGAAGTATGGTCCGCATGCGTGCTTCTGTCAGAAACAGGGCTCTGGAAACAACTGGGCGTATGGGTAAGAAGAATTCCTCATCAGTTTCATTACACTGGCATAGCCAATTAGTAGATAATGTAGTTACAACTGAGATGGGTCCGAGAACAATAAACTCCCAAACAGCCGAATTAGAATTTAGTAGCACTTTTAATAGTTGAGCCCAACGGCCCCCACTCACACCTCTGTTTCAAGGCTGAGAAGTGAGAGCCCCGAGCCCATTGTATGCAGGGCTTATAAAGACAAAAACCACAGTGAATACACAGGTGTAGCAGGGACGTTATGCTTGGGTAACTGTTCTGTTTCTGGCAGGGACGGGCAATACTCTTTGAATTCTTTCTGAGAAAGAACAAGGAACCTTTAAACAGTAATTATGTTACCGTACATGGACTTTAGCTGTTTGAGGTGAATCGGGGGTCAAGCATGGGGTCAGTCTAGCAAGCAGCTGGGTACTTAGGCCATTACATTCCCCACTGGTTTTTGTTAATGAATCAAATCATAGATTCATCAGCTATATCCTCATTGGGGAGGTTTTCATACCCAGTCTGGAGTATCATCAGTTTGACAGATTGAATCCTCCCCTGAATATATCTTAGCAAGCAATTTATAATGCAGGGACCAACCATAATCGCTGTAAGTAATAGTGTTAGTGGTCCAGCTAAAGCTGTTATGAGGGTGGTTAACCATGGGGAGGTGGAAAACAAATTTGGGAACCAATTTTGTTTATGTCTCCTCTATCTCTCTCTTGCAGTCTCTTTTTTTAGTTAGCTTAAACTTTGAGTACTCCAGAATGGTTGGTATAGAAACAACAAATTTCTCCTAGGGCTAGACATAATCCCCCCCCCTTTATTTTGTAAAACCATCTCAGCCAATGACCCGAGAGACTCCTCTAGCTTATTGACTGACTGTTTTAAGGTGGCTAAATCTTGGTCTATCTGTTGACTTAGTTCTTTATAATTTTGATCAGAAGTAACCAGAGCGGCTGTCCCCAATGCAGCTGACCCAGCCATGCCTATGCCCAGTCATGCTGGTGTAAGGACAGGGTTCGCTCTCTTGACTCTAAGCAAACCAGTCAGGGCCAAATGCTGTCGACTTCCCTCCCCAGAATAATAAAGCACTTGGGGAAAAATGTGACACAGGACACATAGTTCTGGGGGTCTCTGTGCAGCAACTTGGTAAAATATACACGGTGTTATGCCAACAGTACAAGCAAACCAGGCTCCATGAGGGGCCTCTAGGTGCAGGCTGGGGGAGTAAGTTTGATTTATAGTATCAATTACATTGGTACAAATGTTAACATAGGGAGATTTTGACAAATTACAAGTTTTAGTCTTAACACAAGTGCCTTTTTTTTGTAAATCACCCAGGGTCAGAACAGGTTTTTGTAATAGTCCACTTAGCTGTGTCTTCTGGTTCCACAGGAACAGTCTTAACATGAGAATGTGTTATCTAGTGACTCTTGTTGGTGACTGTGACAGCTGTTGGTGTGCCCAAGCTCCAGATTGAGCCGCCAAGGTGTCGCTGGGCTTTTCAGGAACCGCTTGATGTTCTCTGAAAAGATGATGAGTGGACTGGAGGAAAGGCTGAAGGGCCTGTAGGAACTTAATAAGTTCTCCGTTAGTCATAGCTGCCAGGTAGTCATAATGGAGATAAGGAACCAGGGGAGGGGATCGCCCATACAAGGCCTCAAAGGGATTTCACAAGAATCAATTCCCAGGATTAAGGGAGTACATCGCACGTGCAGAAGAGCAAAAGGAAGGAGACTCACCCAGTTTTCGCCAGACTCTAAAGCCATTTTAGTGATGGTTTCCTTTAGAGTTTTGTTCATTCTTTCTACTTGTCCTGAACTTTGAGGTCGGTAGGCACAATGTAATTTCCAATTAATCTCCAAAGCTATAGCTAGATTTTGGGTCACCTGAGCTATGAAAGCCAGGCCATTGTCAGACCCCAGAGATAAGGGCAGGCCAAATCTGGGCACTATCTCATATAGAAGCTTTTTGGCCACAATAAGAGCAGACTCAGTCCAGGTAGGAAAAGCTTCTATCCAGCCAGTGAAGAAGGTGTGTATGAAAACTAGGAGGTATCTGTCTAATGCCATCTCAGTAAATTCCAATTTTTAGTGGTCTCCGGGGTGCAGTCTTTCTTGTCAGACTCA
>PVLD010036949.1:0-10597 GCA_004027595.1 Dinomys branickii
CTCCGTTGCCCTACCACTCAATCAGTTATCTTCCCTGTGATAATAACTGTACTCCTGGGTTTATCTATATCCTTGGACTCTCACCTTGGGAAGAGATATAGCTGCCTCAGACTATACTATAACATACAGGGGTGTATACAAACTGCCATGGTTGGGGGTGGGAAAGCACATATGCTCACAGCGTACAGTGGCTTCTTTACATGCTTCGAGGAGCTTCCTGCCCTGTTTTCCGGCTGGCTTCGTCCTGCACACATAATTACTTTCCAATGTCAGCTGCTCCTGACAGGTGCTCACATAGGAACATAACCCTTTCCCCAGAGGAGTTTAGGGTGAACGTGATAGAGGCCTGGAGGGTAGAAGTGAGAAAATAAAGCTCTGCACTGTGCGTCATACTGTGCACCTGCACTTGCCTTGGCTCTGACTCGGGGTAGATGGGTGTTACTGGCTCCATTTTACAGATGGAGACATGAAGGCCAAGAGAGGTGGGTTACCTGGTCACAAAGGCACACAGGCAGCCAGTGCATGGAGGAGCATGTGTTCTTGGCAGCTGCAAGCTCCTGCTCAGGCCCACCTGCCTCTGTTTCATGGTTGTTGCTGTTGCACAGATACAGCATGGGATGGGTACCCTAAACCCAGCCTTCATCCTTTACCCAACAGTACCCCGAGGGCCCCCCCTGAAGGAAACAGAAAAGGTGTAGAAGACAAAAGAGGTGTTCAGGGCACAAGGTGGCACCCTTTGGGTGTTCTTGAGTGCCTGGAGGAGTGTCCATGGGGCAAGAGGGGTTCTCTGAAGTTTTAACATTGCCTGAAGGGTGCAGTTGTGTTCTTGATTTCACCTGCTTTGAAGCCTGTTCTGTGCAGCCATTTGCAAGATGGGATGCCAGTTAACACCTGAGTTTCCTCCCGGATTGTTCCCAGAGTAGGGTCAGGCAGGGTACCCTGACCCACATTCAGAAGGCATCCACAGGGTTGGGAACCCAGCCTCGCAGAAGGTAGCAACCCCTCAGAACATTTTCATATAGATGATTTTGTGTAAGCCTAAAAGAATGGGAGTCCCGGAAACAGAGAGGGGGCGAGGACACAGGAACTGCCCCAGTCTGTCACGCGGCACTAAGTCTTGCCCTCCATGCCATCGTGGCCTCCATTCCTGCTGCAGCCACCCATTTGAATTCGCTCCAGGCATGAGTCCTGAGCACCCCGGCCTGTGCAGAAGGGAGATGAGCGAAGGCACACAAAGGGACAATTCCTGGTCCTTGGAGCTTATAAGCAAGAGGGGAAGGAAGAAAAATGATTTTAATTGCAGAAAACTGTTGTAAGGGTACAGGAATAACATACAGTGGAAGAGTATTCCACTTTGTCCAGGCAAACCAGTGCCTCATGCCTCAGAAGAGCCACAGGGGCTTGGCACTAAGAGTGGGCTCTCACCCGCCCTCATGTATAAGGCCTTCCAGGCTCCGTGCTCCCTTTGGTCTGTCTCCCACATACTGGGCCAGCACAGACTCTGCCACCCCCTCCTGGTGCCCCCACCCCTCGCCTCTGAATCCCATAACTCTGAGCCAGGAACTCCTTTACAATAACTCTTAGTTTCCTTTCAGTTACCCCCACATTTGCCTTAGAGCCCACATAGCACTGCATCCCACATAAGGGCAGGAATGTACCCAGTTCCTGGTAGGTGCTCAATACATATTTGTGGGGTTTAATTAAAGGCTACTGAAAATCTTAACCAAAAATAATGATTATGTGCAATATATTTACTGGCATTGAAAGAGTCCTACAATGGAGTATGGTTAACTTTTTCAAACAGGTTATAAAGTAGACGTTACAGGATGACATTGTTCTTGTACCTACAGAGAAGCCTTGTTCCGATCAGGGTTCTGACAGGCAGCAGAACCCATCAGAACGGCCATGTGAAGGAGCATCACTGTGGGTGTGCACTGTGAGCAGAAGGCACGGTGACACCAGACTAGCCAGGTGGGAAGTGTGTGAGACCTGTGTGCTTAAAAAACTAGAGGAGGGTATTCTGAGGACCTGGTTAAGATATACCAAGTCACTTTTATTTTCATGTAAGGAGAAATTTTCTAGGTTCCCAGTGTTTAGTGAAGGGACGATTAGTGTGAACAATCACTTGAGGGAGGAGGTACACCAGCTACAGTAGGGAGCTCCAAAACTATTAAAGCCCAGCCTCTCAGAATGGAAGCAGCCTCTGTGGAAAACAAGTCTGAGTGAAGTGTCTATGTGTTTATGTACTTACTTAAAAAGATGTCTTATTTCTGATGAACATGTGTTAGTTGTGTATGTGAGCCTGCCCCGTGTGGTATTGCCTACAGTGTGTGCTTGTCACTAAACCTGCAGGTTCTTCCGCTACTCAACACCATGTGCAAATAGCCACGCAACTCAGGAGCAGGTGGAGAGTTTGCTTCAGTGGCCAGCCATGGAGCAGGGGAGCTCAGGGAGGCAGCCCCTCCCCAGCGGGCATGACGTTTGGACTTTCATCAGGACTGGGCTCTGAGAGACATGGTGGTTGGATGCTGTCACCAGTTTTTCACAGGGAAAGGGGATTTCCAGGAATTAGAATGTTACCACTTTTCTTCCCTCATCTGGGGATGGGCAGGACTGTCAGGGCACTGGGGAGCATATTTTCTTCATTTTATTGGCCGTTTGGAGTGTGAACATGTCATTGCAACCAGATGGAGTCAGTCTGTAGGCCCCTCCTGTGACTGAGAGAAGTGGTAACCCAGTGGTCATCAGCACCAGGCTCTGACTTCTGCAAGCAAGCGGCATCTGGCTGGTGGGACAACAAACTCTCTTGACTTCAGAGTTCAGGCTGGGATATGCTGACCAGGTCAGTCTCCTTCATCTTTTCCCCTTCCTAATGTCTAGCAGTCTGTGTCCAAGCAGACTTTTCCTTATCCTTAGCTTCCACATGTGAGAGAGAACAGGTAGTATCTGTCTTTTTTATTTTAAAGATAATAATAATAATAATAATAATAATAATAAAGAACAATAGCAAAATACCAACTACATAGACAAAAACAAAACAGAGCAAAAACAATAAAAATGATACAAGGTTCCAGAACAAATTGACAGAAATTAACAGTGGCTGTTATATTATATATTGTTATCTTCAACAAAGTTGCTCAGTTACCAAATGTAAGAATGCAAGGTTGATTGAGCCATTAAAGAGAATAAGAAAAAAACCCCAAAAAAGTCCACTCTAAACAATACAGAGTTTCACTAGACAAGATGGTAAGACTTTGTCAATGATTATTACTTTGAATATTGTGGTCTTTAGATTGGTTGTTCAGATTGTCAGACATAAGCATACAAAATTAGTCAAAAAGAAAAAAAAGGCATTAACTGTTCCTTTCAATAAACCATTAGACTTTAGCAGTACAGTTACCCCAGCTGTCCACATATATATATATATATATATTTTTCCCATCCTTCTTTCTTTTTCTCCTTTCCCTCATCTCAGTTGTTCCTTCCTTTGAGCAATTTCTCTCCTTTTCATATTATCTATTGTATATTGTGGGTTTTTTATGTACTCTCTCGGGTTCTTTCACTGAGGAGACAGTACAATGTTTACACATGTGGGTCCTATTTATTTCACTTGTGAGTATGGTCTCTAGTTGCATCCACTTACCTATAAATGCCTCAAGTTTATATTTTTCATAGCTGAGTAATACTCCATTGTATTAAAACACCACATCTTTTTTATCCATCCCTCAGTTGATGGGCATTTGGGTTGTTTCCTAGATTTAGCTATGAGAAACTGTGCTGCTGTAAACATGAGTGCACATATATCACTGTGGTGTGATGTTTTTAATTCTTCTGGGAAGATACCCAGAAGGAGAATAGCTGGGTTAAGTGGGGCTTCTAATCCTAGCTTTGTAAGGAATCTTCACACTGATTTCCACAGTGGTTTCAACAATCTACACTCGCACTAGCAGTGGAGAAGGGTTCCTTTTTCTCCACAGCCTCTCCAACATTTGTTATTTGTTGATTTCTTAACGACAGCCATTCTTTCTGGAGTGAGGTGCAATCTCAGTGTTGTTTTCATTGGTATTTCTCGAATGACCAATGATGTTGAAGATTTTTTCATATATTTATTGGCCATTTGTATTTCTTCATCTGAGAAGTGTGTATTCATCTAGATTCCCATTTTTGGATTGGGTCTTTGAATGTTGAGGGCCTGATTTTTTAAAATTCTTTTTTTTTAATTTTAAAGACAAAAGAATGGAAACATACCAACAACCAGACATAAACCAGAATAACACAAAATCAATAAAGGAAATACAAAATCATAGAGAAGATAACAATGGTTGCTGTATTATGTAATGTTATCTTCACATTTGTTACTCAGTTATACAAATAAAGGCACGTATGATTAATCAAACAATTTTCTCCACCCTCATCTCCATTGTTCTCTCATCCAGTCAGTTGTCTTCCCTCTGATAATAACTGTACTATTTGGTTGTATTCATTCCCTCAGGCTCTCACATTGGGAAAACACATGGCTGCTTCAAATTATGCTGCAACAAACTTGGGAGCCCACAAATTACTATGGCACTAGGTGAAAAGCACCCAACCTCAATGATGGTACATAGGCAAGGACCCAGGCACACTATGATCAGTACCCCACTAACAAGCCCTCGAGGCTCTGGGGGGGTCTGGTTGAGTCCGCAGGATTGCCCCCACGTGCTGCCAGGCTCCACCCTGATTCGGTGTGATGGGGGTGTGTCTGGTCAAGTACGCAGGGGAGACCTGTCAGATACCATCAAATTCTGCCCTGATGGGGCGCACCTGGGGGCCCAGTTGAGTCCACAGGGCTGCCCCTGCTTACCTCCAGGCTCCACCCCATTGCTGTGTGCCTGGGGGCCTGGTCCCTGTGAACCACCAGGCTCTGCCCCATTGCCAGGTGCGCAGGGGCCTGGTCTAGGTCCTCAGGATTTTCATGTAGCCTGCGGGGAACCCCTCTGCCCCCACAGGCTGCTGAGCTCCCTGTCAAGGCTCCGGGGGTCCCCTCATAGGCCACCAGCGTCTCCCTGCAGGCTGCCTATGACTCTTTGGAGGCTGTCCCTGCCCAGCTAGAGGACTGGGTCTGCACCCTAGTTCCAGGTCTTTGCCTCTCCCACCTCTCGGTCTCCAGTGCTGTCCCTCCCCTCCCCTTACACAGCTGGTCAATGGGTGCACTTACGATGCTGGGCACAAGTGACGTGAGGTCTCCCCACCTGTGCTCACTGAGGTAGTCCAGGGTGTGTGCTAAGTTTAGTTATTAGTTCTAGGAGACAATTGGAGGAGTTTCTCGGGCCTTCTGTGTAGAGAATGTTGTCAACTCTCAGACTCCAGGACTACTGCTTTTCATATAATTTGTCACTATGGGTTCCTACACATGTTGGGTGCAAGGGGTGCCAAGTCTCAAGGTGTTCACAGAGGGAGTTCAGGGTGGGAGCTGAAGCCTGTAACTCAGCTCATGCTTCCTGCTTGGTGTTGGAGTGAGAAGGGTGTGGGGCCATCCGTCCCACCTCCATCTGCAGCTCTCTCTTGCTGTTGTGCTCCAGTTCCCGTTTGTTCATTGGCTGGGTCTCCAGGAATTGCCACTGCTCTCTGCTGCTCTCTGCTGGTGGTTGCTCTCACAGGGGAGAGGTAGAGGGCCACAGCCTTGGGGCAGGCACAGAGCTGGGTGTGGTAGGCTGTGTACTGGTTGCTTTGTCTCCGCCTTGTCTCAGGGCACTGATTAGAATGGGTCGCAGCAGAGTGGGCACTCTGTTTTAGCGGCTGTTGTACCTTTCATCATCATGCTGGATTCGACAACACCTGCCAACTGCCACTGCTTCTTCTCTGGGCTGCGCTTCCTCTGCTCCAGTTTTAGCCCAGCTCTCAGAATTCTGCTCTCCTCTGGCTGAGTCGGGAGGCTGCTGTAAGCGTGGGCTTCTGAAGCTGAAGCTGTGAGTGTAGGAATGCGGGTATGGGCTGTAGATACGAATGGAGTGATGATTCCCTCTTTCTCCTCGTCTTCCTTTAACTGCGCCACGGCGGGCACCCGAGCTTTTCCTCAGGGAGGGATCTTGTTTGCTCTTTCTGAGGGCTTCAGTTCTCATTTCAAATCCTTCCT
The DNA here is from genome assembly GCA_004027595.1 of Dinomys branickii. Taxonomy (NCBI): domain Eukaryota; kingdom Metazoa; phylum Chordata; class Mammalia; order Rodentia; family Dinomyidae; genus Dinomys; species Dinomys branickii. The sequence goes on from PVLD010036949.1 coordinate 6,116, forward strand.
GGTACCAGGGGACCCGCTTCTGTTCTTCTTGTCTTGCTCATGTTACTATATTCCAGTGGCTGGATGGTGATTCTCCAGGAGGATCTTTCACTGCTGCTTACCTGGTTGCCATCTTGATTTTTAAAAATTCTTGATATACTCTAGATAGAAGTCCTTTGTCTGAGGGACAGTTGGCTAAAAATTCTTCCCAATTCATGGGTTTTCTTTTTACTCTGTTGGTGATTTCTTTTTTTTTTTTAATTTTAAAGACAAAAGAATGGAGGCATATAAACCAGAATAACACAAAAACAATACAGGAAATACAAAATTATAGACAACATAGCAGAGAATTAGCACTGGATGCTATATTACATAATGTTATCTTCGCATTAGTTAACACAGAAACAATAAAGGAAAAACCAAATTATAGAGAAGATAGTAGGGAATTAACACTGGATGCTGTATTACATAATGTTATCTTCACATTTGTTGCTCAGTTATACAGATGATGGTTCGTTTGATTAATCAATTTTCTCCACCCTCATCTCCATTGTTCTACCACCCAGTCAGTCATCTTCCCTCTGATAATAACTGTACTTTTGGGTTTATTTACTCCCTCGGGCTCTCACTTTGGGAAGAGACATGGCTGCTTCAAATTATACTGTAACAAATATGGGTGTACATAAATTGCTATGGCAGGAGGTAGAAAAGCACCCATCCTCAAAGACGGTAGATAGGCAGGGAACCAGGTTCACTATGGTCAAGCCCCCATTGACAAGCCCTCAAGGCCATTGGTCCAGTTGAGTTGGTGGGGTTACCCAGCAAAGTGCTAGGCTTTGCCTCAATACAGCGTGTCTGGAGGCCAGGCCGAGTCCTCAGGGTCACCCAAGTGGACCACTGGGCTCCGCCCCATCACTGTGCTGCCAGGGGCCCAGTTGAGTTCACGGGTCACCCCCAGCAGACCACTGGGCTCTGCCCTGTTGCTGTGCTGCTGGTGACTTCTTTTGATATACAAAAACTTTTCAATAAGATGAGATCCCCCTACCCAGTTGTTGATTTTTGAAATATTTCCCATGCAGTTTGGTTTTTGTTCATGAACTCTCTGCCTACCCCTATGTCTTCAAGATTTCTGCCTTCTTTCTCTTCCAGTAGACTTAGTGTTTCTGTTTTAATATTTAGATCTCTGATCCATTTTGACTTTAGTGCATAGTGATAGACATGGGTCTAGTTTTAGTCTTTGACATGTGGAGAGCCAGTTTTTCCAGCACCATTTATTAAAGAGGCTAAAAGTGAACATGTCTGGTTCTTTTGTCAAACAGAAGGTGGCTCAGTGTGTTTGTAGTTGTGTCTGCATCTTCTAATCTGTTCCACTGATCTTTAAATGTTTTTTTTGAAGTACCATGCTGATTTTATCACAGTAGCTTTGTAGTATAATTTCAAGTCAGGAATTGTGATGCTTCCTGCCTTTCCTTTCTTTCCCATGATTGCTTTTACTATTCTAGGCCTCTTCTGGTTCTACATGAATTTTAGGAATGCTTTCTCTAGATGTGTTAGGTATACTAATGGTATTTTAATTGCATTGTATTGAATCTGTACAAGTTTGAGAGTATGGCCATTTTCACATGGTTGGTTCTTCCTATCCATGAGCAAGGAATAGCTTTCCATTTTCTGAAATTCTTTTGATCTCTTTTTTCATAGTACTGTAATTTTCACTGTATAGATCTTTTACTTCCTTTGTTAGATTGATTCCTAAGTATTTCACATTTTAGATGCTATTATGAAAGACGTGGTTTTCCTAATTTCTCACTCATTGTGTTTGTTGTTTGAGTACAGGAATACTATTGATTTTTGAGTGTTGCGTTTGTATCCAGCTACACTACTAAATTTGGTTATTAAATGTATAAGCCTTTTTGTGGAGTTTTTGGGGTCTTCTGTGTAGAATATTATGTCATCTGTGAATAATGATAATTTCACTTCTTCCTTTCCTGTCTTTATTCCTTTTATCCTTTGTCTTGTCTAATTGCTTTGGCTAGGGCTTCCAGAACTACACTAACTAGGAGCGGTGACAGTGCACATCCTTATCTTGTTCTTGATTTTAAAGTGAAAGCTTTTAGTTTTTTTCCTTTCAGTATGTTGTTGGCCATTTGTTTGTCATAGATGGCTTTTTATCTGAGTGAGGTAAAGACCATCTATTCTTATTTTTTGTAGTTTTTAATCATGAATGAGTGTGGACTTTATCAAAAGCTTTTTCTGCATATATTGAGATGATCATGTGATTTTTGTCTTTGGCTCTCTTGATATGGTGTATTACATTAATTGATTTGCATATATTGAACCATCCCTGCATTCCTGGGATGAATTCCACTTGGTCATGGTGTATAACCTTGATGATTTGGTGCATTCTTTTTGCTAGTATTTTATTGAGAATTTTTTCATCTATATTCACTAGGGAGATTGGCCTGTAGTTCTCTTTTTTGGTTGGGTCTTTCTCTGGTTTTGGTATCAGAGTAATACTTGCCTCCGGGAATGAGTTAGGGAGAATTCCTACCTCTCAGTTTCATGAAAGAGTTTGAGAAGAATAGGCATTAGAGCTTCTCTAAATTTCTTGTAGAATTGATCTGTGTGTCCATCAGCACCTTGGCTTTGTTGGTAAGTGTTTTAAATCACATTTTCAATTTTGCTGGCAGATACTGAGTTATTCGGGATTTTTATATCTTCATTTAGCTTTGGTAATTCATATGTATCTAGGAATCTGTCCATTTCCTCTGTGTTTGCCATCCTATAAGAGTAAAAACTTTCAAAGTAGGTGTTAATGATCTTCTGCATTTCTACAGGATCTGTAATGATTTCATCCCTTTCGTTCCTTACTGCATATATTTCAGTTTTTACTTTCCTTTTTAAAAATAAGGTTGGCTAGGGTTTTATCAATTTTATTTATTCTTTCAAAGAACCAACTCTTCAGTTCATTAATTCTTTGTATTGTTTTGTTAGTCTCCAATGCACTAACTTCTGCTCTTATCTTTATAATTTTCTGCCTTTTTTGGGCCTGACTTGCCTTCTTTTTCCAGATGCTTCAGGTACAGCATAAGGTTATTTATTTGTGCTCATTCTATTTTCCTAATGTGGCAATTCACTACTCTAATTTTCCCTCTGAGGACTGCTTTCATTGCATCCCACAGTTTCCTATAAGTTGTATCTGGATTTTCATTTGATTATAAATATTATTTAATTTCTTCTTTAATTTCATCTGTGACCTATTGGTTGTTTAGGAGGATGTTATTTAATTTCCATGTGTTTATGATTTCTTTTTTCATTAATTTCCAATTTCACTGCTCTGTGGTTTGATAGTATGAATGGGATAATTTCAGTTCTTTTCCATTTACTTAAGCATATTCTGTGTGCTAGTATATGGTCTATTTTAAATAATATCCCATGTGCAGCTGGGAAGAATGTGTATTCTGATGTTGTTGGATGGAACACTCTGTAAAAGTCTACTAAATCCATTTGTTCACAAGTTTGGTTCAGTTCTGTTATTTCTTGGCTGATTTTTTGTCTAGTTGATCTAGCTCTTTGTGACAATAGGGTGTAAAAGTCCCCTGTTATGATTGTGTTACTGCTTATTTGATTTTTCATGTCTGTTAATATTTGTCTTATAAAGTTGGATGCTCCTGTATTGGTTCATGGATATTTATGGTTGTTATTTCTTCTTCATGAAGTTTTCCCCTCACAAGTAAGTAGTGACCATCTTTATTTCTTTTGATCATTGTTGGTTTGAAGTTCACATTGCCTCTAAACAGAATAGCTACGCCTGCTTTTTTCTGGGTTCCTGTCATATGGAGTACTGTTTTTCAGTCCAGGAATTTCTTTTTGAGTTAAATGTGTTTCTTATATACAGCGTATTGTTGGATTTTTTTCTTGATCCACTCTGCCAGTTTGTTTCTTTTGATTGGTAAATTGAGACCACTTACATTGATGTTTATAACTGATACCTATTGGCTTATCTTTGTCATGTTATTTTCCTGCTGTTGGTTCCTCCTTTTTCCCTCTGTTGAATTGTTTGCTCTGCTTTGTGGTTCCTTTCTGTTGTTATTGTTGAAATTGTGGTCATTTAATGAAGCCTTTGTTAGCCCAAGATTCCCCCTCACACTCCTGCCCTGGGTTTCCCCTTCACAGTCCTACCCCAGGACCCTCCCAGGGGTTCCCGACTTCCTCTCCTACACTTAGAGCACAAAGTCCCTGGAGGCTCCTCTGACCTACTGGGGACTGCCAGTTGACTTCTGTTCAGCATGAGAAGGAATTCAGAGGACTGGGGGAAGATGGCGACCAGGTGAGCAGCAAGGGAGCGAGCCTCTTTGATAAACACCACCAGCTCGAGACAGACTTGGCGAGCGTGAATACCAGGACCTCAGCTGGGAAGTTTAAACTGGGCGTATTTCTCTGAGATGCCGGGGGAGATGTGGTAGGGCGGACCAGGCTGCCGGGGCGAGACGTGGAAAAGTCCCA
>PVLD010036950.1:0-10597 GCA_004027595.1 Dinomys branickii
ACTTTCCCACGTCTCGCCCCGGCAGCCTGGTCCGCCCTACCACATCTCCCCCGGCATCTCAGAGAAATACGCCCAGTTTAAACTTCCCAGCCGAGGTTCCGGCATTCACGCTCACCAAGTCTGTCTCGAGCTGGTGGTGTTTATTAAGGAGGTTCGCTCCCTTGCTGCTCACCCGGTCGCCATCTTCCCCGGATCTAAATACATTTCTTTTTAAGAATGTCTTAAAACTGTTTTAGAGTAATGTGCTGGCGATGTATTAAAAAACTTTCTCAGATATGTTTTCCTTTTTTATTCATGAACCACTGTATATTCAATTTGAATGAAATGTCAACTTTCTCCCCACAATAAACATTGACATATACTTATCCTAAACTACAATACTGCTTAAAGGGAAAGGAAACTCAGAAGAGGGATGGGGTAAAAGAAGAAAAATGAGAAAGGGAAACAATGGCAACAATATGGTATTGTTTTCCATCAGAGAAAAGAGAAAATATAACATTTTTGTCTTTTGGGGACAAGGTCTGGCTATGCAGTTCAGGCTGGCCTTGAGCTCACTTTGTAGCCCAGGCTGGCCTTGAACTCGCAATGATCCTCCTGCCTCAGCCTTCTGAGTGCTGGGATTACAGGTGTGTGCTACCAGGCCTGGCTGGTATCTTCTGTAAATGCCCAACTAAGAATCATAATAAAAAATATTTTAAAAGACAGGTTTGCACAATTATAACCAAATACAATGAATCCCAGACTATTTTACCATGTATAATAAGTGAAAAATAGAATGAATTTACAAAATAACTCAGAGTATGTTAAAGAAAAACAAACTCTACTGAGACAGATTTGCCTACAACCTGTAAAGGAATTACTGAGATTTATGAAAGACAACATTTTTATGAATGAGAAAATTTGGGAATATATCTCAGCTAAAATCATGTGATTAGGTCCTATTGAGTTCATAAATTTCAGTTAAGCCAGTGACATTGGATCTACTTTAAAAGACTTTGGCTTTACTCCCACCAAGCACTAAAGTCAAATTTAGAATGACAAATGTTATTTAAACCCAAAGACATAAAGTCTGAGTAAGCAAACATTACAAGTCCCATTAAATAGAGGTTACATTTTCCCAATAAACTCTAAGTATGCTTTTAAAATAATCTTCACTTAAATGGTAGAAGTAGCGTTAATGTTCTGGTCCACATAACCAGTGAGGTGTAATTGAAATTTTTTATTTTTGGTTTACCTAGCTCATCACAAACCAAGATAATGTGCTGTAGACATTTCTTTTTCTTCTCCTGTACAGTATGGGTTGACTCATTAGTTGTCCATTAATATCTTAAGATTTTACACCAAGTTAGGATTGTATGTTTTACATGAGTATCAAATTCATGTCATTATGGGTACCATGTTTGAATAGTAAAATAAAAAATGTATTATTTCTATCTTAACAAAGAGAAAAATCTCCATGGATGAAAAATTTGGGAAAACATTAGAACGTCCACTTGAAAATACTGGTGTGCAAGATTTACTGAGGCAACAGAGAGGGGCAACAAATAACTTCATTTTTTTTTGCATAAAGTGAAGTTCTCAACATAGTGAGAAAGTACTTGTGACAGATGTTGTCAGTGTGCAGTTCATGGATTTCAAGGGAGATTATGGATAACCAATATGTTTTGCCTGAAACTTTTTCCTATGTAGTAAATGACAATGACAATGTTCAGATATGTTGATAATATTTTTCTGACACATTATTTCACTTAAATATGTCATATTGGGTTGGAAAAAGATATTTTGAACATTGTCAAGAAAATAAAAGTCCTGTAATACAGTCATTGGCAAATTTCTATAGGCATAATTTCAAAACATTACTTATTCTATATTATAAAAGGGCATGGACATAGAAATAATGCACAATGTCCCCCCATATGAGTTTGTAGTAAACTAGGATAAGACTGAAGGGTAAAATTGGAGGGTAATTCTATGTGAATTGGCTAAATTTCTGTCATGCTTAATACTGATAGCTGGATTTCTCATAAAACCTCTTTTGTTTGGGTTTGTTTTGGGCCTTCTGTCATTTGGGGCAGTCAAAAAAAGCCCCACATTCTAGACAGAGCCAAATAAGCTTCACGAATTTGTGATGGATGTACTAAATAAAATGAGAAGAATATTATTTTCTAGAAGGCATCAAATGTGAAATCTGATTCTCAGCCACTTTTATAGAAATGTCATAAATTATGGTGAGAAGTAATCTTTAGTGATCTGCTAAAGTGTAAAATTTCCCTAAATATTACTGAATAATCATTTCACCAATTTTCCATAGAAGCTATGCTTGCAATAAGAAAAGAAAGATTTCTCAATGTATACAAGCAGAGTATTGAACCATCCATGTTTTGTGGAAAATGCGTGCCTCTAAGATCAGATAGATTTCTTTTTCTGAAAATTTTCTGCTTCTTACTGATTAGGAAAGTTTGTGAATTGGAAAATACATATTAAAGTTCACCAATCTGATTTCAAACCTCAGCCTTGCCTCTGTCTGCTTGACCTCAAACGAGGTAATAAATCTCTCTGTGCCTCAGTTCCTTAAACTGTAGATGTAAGTAACCATATCACGTTTTGCCTAAAGTAATTTTGGGAAGGAAAAGAGTTCAAATGTGAAAATCATGTAGAAGAATGCCTGGCATGAAGTACTTCAAAAGTTATGGCGATGAGGATGAAAACGATGGCGATGATAAGACCTTAGCCTTACATCTGCAAAAGCAGAGGTGATGCTGTCTGTTTCTAGGTATCACTGCAAGAATTAATCAGATAAGCATATAGAGTACATATATATCAAAACATCATATTCTCCAGTACCAAACCCCAGCAAGTCTGTGTCTTGTGGATGGAAGAATGGAAATGGCAGAGTCAGAAGCTGAGGTTCTGGGTTCTTTGCTTTTCTTTGCACATCACTGAGTGCACAGTCTGGTTATCCAGCACCCGTCATGGGCTACTTTGTTTATGGACATACTCAGCAGGAACGTTATGCTGTCTCAGTTTCAAGGCCTGTTCCATAATGTGACACTTACAGCAGATACTTCAGGACAATTATAATTGATAGAATAACTTGGAGTGAATCACAAACGACTCCTTTTATCTTAGAAGGGAGCTCACTTTAGAGCCCATTTGATTAGCTACAAGTAGATGCACTAAACCATAACGACAGAAAAATCTTCCCACAGCTCATTCTCCTGCTATTAGCACCACTAAAATATTTTCTATAATTCAACATTCACTTAATATTTACTATCTACGTAGGACTTTGATAGGCATAGCATTGTGTTACCTAAACCTCCCATTTAGGAAAGATTTGTTGAGTTGTTGCTATAGCTGTTGGGAATGCAACCAGTCCATTAAAGCCCTGCCCAAGGTTATACCTCGTTAAGGCAGATCCATATTCATGGACGATCTTTCCATGGTGAAGTTATAAAAAGTTGGCAGTTTGGGCCCATTGAGAGCTTCTCAACTCTGGAGCTCCATATGGGACTGACTGAGGTTTCTGACCTGCGTTACAGCTCCGTTTACCCCTCTGCTCATCTCCACTTCATCTCTCTTCCCCAGATACCGATTTGTAATAACCAGCTTCCTCACTAAATTCCGCTGAGCAACTTGCGTCTCAGAAAAGTTGGTTTATATCATACTTTCAGGTATTGGGAAGAGGGACTATCAATTTGTTAAATTGATTTAAAAAAAGTTCTTGCCTTCTAAGAATTTTTCTCTGACTATCAATATTAGAACAGGCCACATAAAATAGTAGCTAGCAGCTTAACATTTAATATGTCTTAGCAAAAAAGAGAAGAAATTGATCACTGTAAGTCAATTAATTCAGACATAACTTCAGAGATGAGAGCGGGCTTAGCAGAATGTTAAACATATATCAAATTCAGATTAGTGAAAAGAAAAAGGGAGACTGTCCAATGTAGAAGGTATATCATGAATAAATGCATGACTATGGGTATGACCATGATATATTCAGCTATGGAGATCTCGTTGACTGGTTCCATCCTCCACTAAATGTCATGAAATACGATTTTCAATGGATAGGGTAATGTAAGATAGTGGAGAGCTCTGAAATCTGTGCAATGTATCTTGGACTGAGACTTTGCATAAATGCATTGTGCATGCATACGTGCATATAACTTCTCACTATTTATCACTTGCAAGACACAAGTCTGCTTTCCCTTGCAGTAGTTTAAATTAGCTTTACTCTGATTCATCCACTTTTTACCTGCTAAACTTATTTCTGGGAGAAGTTCAAGGATATTCTCTGGAATATCTGAAGAAAGAAAATTTATTTACTGTATTTCAATCTGGACTCAAAGTCTCTATCCTAGATAATAGTAAATAACCAACACACCACACAACTGTACTGTTCTTCTTATACCATCATCCAAGATACATATGCAGTATTAACAATGGAAAAAAATGTGACATTCAGGGGTTAGAATTTGAGAATCTTGGATATCATCCCAGTTTGAATATTAAAAAAAATGCTTGGAAGCATTCTTTATATCACTAGTTTTGAACCAGAGCTCATATTACTTGCCCACAGGGAACATTTGAAATATGATAAAGGTAGTTGCTGTTGTCACATCTGAGAAGGAGTTCAATTTATATCTATAGGGTAGAGGCCAGGAATGCTGTTAAATATCCTATAGCAGGGGTCACTACATCGGTCTGCACAGTAAGAGGTAAATTATGTGTCAAAAAGATAAGATTCTTGTTTATTTAGAACTATTCTTCATCATGAGCATTGCAGTTTGAGCTCTACCTCCTCTCTGATTAGTAGTGGCATCAGATTTTCAGAAGACTGCCAACCTACTATGAGCTATACATGTGAGTGATTTGGGTTGCATGCTCCTTGTGAGAATCTAATGCCCACTGATTTGAGATGGAGCTGAGGTGGTGATGCTAGCACTAGGGAGAAGTTGCAAATACGAATTAAATTTATCAGAGAGACAACAATCAATTACTTGCATATTCATATCAAAATCCTAGCCCTAAATGAAAAGTGAGAATTAAGCTTTATCTGGCAATAAGATTTATAGTGGCAAGTGAGTTGATGTACTTCAGTTGCATAGCTACCAATGGTGGCAGGCTTTAACTCATTGCACATCCATTCTTTTATTTGTTACTTCCATTTGTGCCTTCTTCCAACACTGTACATTTGTCTCAGGTACAGTTTTGGTAAACAAATAAGCTAACCCTAGCCAAAATGAATGAAAAACAAATTTCAGTAGATTGTTTCTTTCAAAAGTGGGAAACAACCAATAAGGAGACAGCAGAAGATTCCAGGCCTGTGAATAAAAATAAAGTTGCATTTAAGAAAACACTAAAAGTTTACTTGAATTTTGGCTTCATTGCAGCAAGTGATTCATAATCTCCAAGGCCACTCATTTATTGCGATGACTGGCTATCAGTGAAGCCGTGAAAACTTCAGAACTGCTTTGCCATGTAGAGACCAAGCACACCACATTAAAAGACCCCATTTTAGAGACTTTCAAAAGAAAAATGAGTGTAGACACAAGTAATAGAAACATTTTTTTTTATTTTATAGGTGAAAGAACGAAAACATTTTAACAAACATATTCAACCCAGGTATTTCTCTTTTGGGTATTTTTTAAGAAGAACTGAAAAGATCATATCATAGTGATATATGTGCACCCATGTTTATAGCAGCATAATTTGTAATAGCTAAATCTTGTAAGTAACCCAAATGCCCATCAACTGAGAAATGGATAAAAAGTTGTGATATTATTGTATAATAGAATATTACTCAGCTACAAAGAAAGATAAACTCAAGGATTTTACAGGTAAATGGACACAACTAGAAACCAAACTCTTAAGTGAAATAATAGAAACAATTATTAAAGCTCAAATGTGTCTACACTGACAGAATCATTCTTAGTAGGTAACTATACTGCTAAAGCTAAGAAGCCCTTTACTATTGGTAAACAGTTGATCCTACCTGCCCCCAAGAACATTCATAATGGAGTTTAGGGGACTTGGTTTTGCTAGCACCATAACTAGACTGATTGATGACATAATAAAGGCTGTTGAGGTTCAATGCTTAGGACTAATTGATCGCCATGATAAACAATACAGATTGATGAGATTTCAGATGTTTATAGCAATGTAACAGTGACTGTTCTGGAGGGATGTACCATCTAGGGGGATGTACATGACGATTTTATCTATATTTTTATTGCCAACTACTACCACAGGTGCAGAACTATTCAATTCTTTGAATGATTGCATATAAGGAAAACTGAACTGGTCTGTTGGTTTCAGTGTATGCGCTGACAGAGTAATTACTATGACTGGAAGCCTTTCTGGTTTCGCTACTCTGGTGAAAGAGGTTCTTTCTCAGTGTGATAGACTCACACTGAGGCATCCAAACAAAATGAGGGCTAGCTGGAAAATGTAACTTGAATTTAAAAATATTTTCAATATGTTATTAAAATAAAAACCATATTAAGTGCATGCCCTTAATTCATGTAGCTATGTGGGGAGACAGATGCAATGCACATGTCTCCTCTGATGCAAAGTTAGATGGCTTCCTGAAGATAGATTACTGGGGACAGAGTGTTTGAATTACAAAAGCCTTCCTGAGATTTCTCACAGAAAATCAAGCAGCATGGGCAGCACATGTCAATGACACAGAATAGACAGCAAAATTTATTTATTTGTGTGACATACTCAATGTAGTCAATGAACTTAATCTGTCACTTTAGGGGAGAGTGACAAGCATATTCTCATCAGCAGATAATGTGGCTGCATTCAAAGCAAAAGCAGAATTATGGTGTGGCTAGTGACTACTGGGATATTTTCATTTTAAAGAGAGTAATAAAAATAACAATATGAAAATACCAACAGCATAGACAAATCCAAACAAAGCAGAAACAATATAAATGACACAGGGTTTCAGAAAAAAATAATAGGAATTATCAGTGGCTATTATATATTGTTATCTTCAGTGCAGTTGCTCAGATTACCAGCTGTAAGAAAGCAAGACTGATCAAATCAGAGAATAAAAAATAAAAGCAAAAAGCCAATTAGAAATGATACAGATGGTAGGAATTCAGCAATGGTTGTTATAGTGCATAGTGCTGTCTTCAAATTAGTTTTCCAGATTACCAGATATAGCCATGTAGAATTGAAAAAGACATTTTTTGTTTTTCAAAAAGAAAAAAGTTTAGGTACTAACTGTTCCTTTCAATATAAACCGTTAGACCACTGGGATTTTTGACATGCTTGAAACAATAACAGAGATTTTAAAACAATTCAAGGCAGAGACTTCTTTCTGTCAATCAGTGCATGATCATTTATCAACTTTAATTGAAGGATTTGATGATTACTTTCCAATCACAAAAATTCCATGAATTAACAAGGAACGAATCAGGCAAACATTTCTGAATGACCCAGGAGAATTGACTGTGGTGATGTTAGAAAAGGAGCAATGGCTTGAGATCACAGGTAGTAGCCTGAAACATTTATTTGAGTCAACTTAAATTTTCCATACATCGTGGATTCAAGTCACATGGAATATTCTGAGATTACAACAAAAGCATTAAAAAGCTTGTCTCCATTCCATTTCTGTGATGCAGGTTTTCTGCAATGACAGTGACCACATGAGTTTGCAGAGTAGGCAATTGTGTGTCACTGTCCCCCAGCACCCCTTGATGGGACAATGTAGCTTCAGAAGAAACAAAAATAACCAAAAAACCACTGTAGAGCTCCTGCAGGTTCTGTATTACAGTGGTTTTTATAATTCCTTTAATATATTTACAGTGTGTTAATACTAGAAATGAAGTGCACAGTAAATGCTTGGATCATCCTGAAACCACCTTCCAGCCTGGAAAAAAATGTCTTCCAAAAGTTTGGGAACCAGCTGCATAATATACAGGTTATTCCCCCCAAATTATGCAGTCAAATGGCAACAGTGCTGAGCATGAAAAGCTATGCTTCAGTCCATTTCTTTCTCATACCTATATGAACTCTCATACCTAGAGCTCTAAACTTGCACTTCTTTTTTTTTTTTAATTTTAAAAGTAAAAGCACAAAAATATATTAACAAACAGACACAAAGTAGCATAACAAATAGTACAATCAAAACTGATTTACAGACAATTTGACATGGACTCAGCAATGGTTGTTGCTTTACCTACTGATATCTTCGAAGTGTATATTCATGAACACAGATTCAGACATGCGAAATTGGTCAGACAGTTAATCATCTCAACAACAGAAAAAAAAAAAGAAAAGAAACCGGAAAGCATTAACAAAGAGGCACAAAGTAGTACAATAACAGTAATATCAGAATTGAATTGTAGACAAAGCATCAGAAAACCAACAGTAGTTGCTGCTTTGCAAATTGATATCTTCAAAGTGTGTGCTCAGGATAACACATACAGACATACGAGATTGATCGAATAACCGGTCATCAACTATTCCTCAGCATTAAGTGATATAATACAACAGTAGAACCATACTAGCCCTCCTGCACATATGTATCTACATATATACATACATACATTTTTGCTTCTTTCTATTCTCCTTTCCCTCGTCCCATCTGTTCTTTGTTTTAGAACAGATTTTCTTCATGTCCCTTAGTATATGTTCCCACCCTCAGGTCCTTACACCAGTGATACAATACGTTGCCTGCTTATGTACCACTGATTTATTTCACTTATGAGTATGGACTCCAGTTTTGACCTACAAAGTACTACAAAGTCCCCAAAACTGTCTTTCTTTATAGCTGAATAATATTCCATTATATAAAAATGCCACAGTTTTTAAATCCAGTCTTCTGTGGATGGACACATGGGTTGCTTCCACATTTTAGCTATTACAAATTGCGCTGCTATAAACATGGGTGCACATATATCAGAGAGATATGATGTTTTCAGATCTTCTGGAAAAATACCCAGAAGGGGAATAGCTGGATTGAATGGAACCTCTAGACCTAGTTTGCTGAGAAATCTCCAAACTGCTCTCCATAGTGGTTGCACCAGCCTGCATTCCCACCAGCAGTGTAATAGAGTCCCTATTTCTCCACAGGCTCGCCAGCATTTGTTATTGGATGATTTTTTCATACTGGCCAGTCTTACTGGGGTGAGATGAAATCTCGATGTTGTTTTTATTTGCATTTCTCGAATGACTAAAGATGTGGGACATTTTCTCATATATTTATTTGCCATTTGTATTTCTTTATCTGAGAAGTATGTATGTATCTCAGATGTCGATTTCAGTATTGGGTCTTTGAATTTGGACAGGTACATGTTTTTTAATTCTTTGTATGTTCTAGATAGCAGTCCTTTGTCTGAAGGACAGCCAGCTAGGATTTTTTCCCAATTTGTGGGTTTTCTTTTTACTTTGCTGGTGATTTCTTTAGATGTACAAAACCTTTTCAGCAGGATGAGGTCCCAGTTATTGATTCTTTGAAGTGTTTCCCTTGCAGTTTCATTTTTGTTCATGAACTCTCTGCCTACTGCTATGTCTTCCAGATTTTTACGTACTTTCTCTTCCAATAGATTTAGAGTTTTTGTTTTAATGTTGAGGTCTGTGATACATTTTGACCTGAGTTTGGTGCATGATGATAGACTTGGGTCTATTTTCAGTTTTCGGCAAGAGGCAAGCCAGTTTTTCCAGCACCATTCATTAAACAGACCTTCTTTTTTCCAGTGAGATTGATTGACCCCTTTGTCAAATATTAGGTAGCTGAGTGGGTTTTTCATTATGGTTGCGTCTTCCAGTCTGTTCCACTGATCATCAAGTCTGTTTTTTAGCCAGTACCAGGTTGATTTTATTACAGTAGATTTGTAGTATAATTTCAGGTCAGGGATTGTGATTCCACCTGACTTGTCCTTGTTGCCCAGGATTGCTTTTGCTATTCTGCGTCTCTTCTGGTTCCAGATGAATTTGAGGCATATTTTCTCTAGATCTGTGAGGTATGCTAATGGTAGTTTAATGGGAATTGCATTGAATCTGTACAACAGTTTTGGTAGTATGACCATTTTTACAATGTTAGTTCTTCCCAACCATGAGCAGGGTATGTTTTTCGATTTATTGAAATCCTCTTCTATTTCCTTTTTCAGAGTACTGTAGATTTCACTGAATAAAACTTTCCCATTCTTTGTTAGATTGATTCCTAAGTATTTCAATTTCTTGGATGCTATTGTTAAAGGTATGGTTTCCTTAATTTCTCTCTCAGTCTGTTTGCTGTTTGTGTAAGGGAATGCTATTGATTTTTGGGTGTTGACTTTGTATCCAGCTACGCTGCTGAATTTGTCAATTAATTTCAGGAGTTTTCTTGTGGAGTTTTTGGGGCCCTCCATGTATAGTATCATGTCATCTGCAAATAGGGATAGCTTGATTTCTTCCTTTCCTATCCTTATTCCTTTTATTTCTCTCTCTTGTCTGATTGCTCTGGCTAGTGCTTCCAGAACTATGTTGAATAGGAGTGGTGACAATGGACATCCTTGTCTTGTTCCTGACTTTAAAGTGAAAGTTTTCAGTTTATGTCCATTTAGTATGATGTTGGCTGTTGGTTTGTTGTAGATGGCTTTGA
>PVLD010036951.1:0-10596 GCA_004027595.1 Dinomys branickii
CAGGGCGGGTATCTCTCCCACCGTAGCCTCTGAAGGTGCCGCCTGGCTGCAAGCAGGAGTGACTTCTGACTCCTCCTGGCTCCAAAAATAATCACAGCATGGGGGTTCTAAATCAGGAACAAAGCAGAAACAAAGGGTTAATGAGAGGACACCAGTTTCAAGTTCTGTTTCAGAGACGGAGACAGGGAAGACAAAAGCACTAGAGGCTGGCCTTTGTCAGCAGCGATCAGCCCAGCTTCTAGCTCCTGAGA
Organism: Dinomys branickii; assembly: GCA_004027595.1. NCBI lineage: Eukaryota > Metazoa > Chordata > Mammalia > Rodentia > Dinomyidae > Dinomys > Dinomys branickii. The sequence goes on from PVLD010036951.1 coordinate 252, forward strand.
TTCTGCACCTATTTCTTACATCTTCAAAGAGCACCTCACACCCTACTCTGTGGACCAGCCCTCCTTAAAAGTGTGCTGACAAGATGTTAGCCCTGTCATCTGTCTCGGGATCTGTTCCCCCTGGCTTCACTCTTTATCCTGATCAAAGCCTCGCTGTAGGATGTAACTCACACTAACTTGTGAGTGACTGATAGGGCCCTAGGAGCCCTCTCAGAGGCAGTAGCTCATGTTTACTTTGGGGCTCATTGCTCAGTTTTTGTGCATGATTTGGCTCCATTCTCATCCTGCTAAGTACTGTTAATACACACACAGTACAGAAAAAGGGGAAAAGAATTCTTTCACTCACCCACAGTCCCAGAGGCAGGCACAAACCCCATGCAGTCAGATCCTGAAGCCCAGAAACATATAGCCCTTGCCTGCAGTTCCAGGAAGGAGGATGAAGAGCTGAGGGGTTATCTGGAAGCTAAAAACCAAAGCAATGCCTTCAGGCTGACATAGCAAGGCTGCCACTCCCTCGACTGTCCAGATCCGCCCTCTCAAAAGGAGATTGCTGCTGTCATCCAGTGTTAATGAACTTGAACAGATGTCAGCTCACCACCACTCCAGCCCCACATGCTGCGCCAAGCTCTTTACATGCATCCCGCTAGCTGTTTGTGGGCCAACACACAAGCTCCTGTCCAGACCTAATGTCATGCACATTAAAGTCACAACCGTGCTGCACAGGGGAAAATTCATCTTCTGGGCGTGGGGGAAACAGGGAAGGAAAACTTTGGAGACAAGAGCTAAGTGAGAAATCAGTGCCGCATATTTCCTTCCTAATCCCATTTCACTAGCAGTCCCAGTTCCTGGCTTAGAGAAGGCATGCAAAGAATGTTTGTTGAGTGAATTCACAAAGGAATGAGGAAATGAACAAATCATCTGTCCTAGTCACTTTCTTATTGCTGGGCACAGCAGCCAACACCCACAGTGAAAGGAGGAGCGGGTTCTTCGGGTCCGTGGCTTCAGACCATGTTGGCTGGCTCCAAGGCAAAAACCACACAGTGGCCAGGAAGCAGACAGAGAAGCAGTCACCAGGGACAAGGACACACCCTTCTGAGTCACCCTCTCAGTGACCCGCCTCCCAACAGCACACTCAGCAGCTCACCAGTGGGTGAGTCCACCAGCAAGTACGGCACCTTTGCAATCCAATCCCCGTCCACACACAGGAGACCTTCAGGGCATCTCAGGTCTAACTAAGCCTAATGGAACCGACACATAAACTGCTGGACAAATCAACCCAGCTCCTTCCCTTCTGTGGCTGCACTTTGAGTAGCAAGGGTCGATGTCACCTAGGTCTTACTCATGGCTGTCATCACACTTCAAGGTCACAGAAGAAGAGCATGCCATCTGTTCTGTGGAATGATTTGGGTAACATTTTCATCCATGTGTGTTTGATTTCACTGTGACATTTTTTTCTGAGCCACACGGTGCTGTCCTTTCCTTATCCTTATACCAAAGGCAGACCTTACGTGAAGCTACCAAAGCTCACAGCTGAGGCCCCTCATTTGCGGAAGCCCTTTCCCACATCCTCGGCTTAGAGGGCTTATAGTACACTTTCATGCTAATGTGTTTTTGTAAATTTAAAAGTAAAGAGAGACCTCCCAATTTGTAGAAGTCACAGACCCTACCGAAACCTTACTTTACCACTGCATTTGTCCTGTTGCAGTTCTCAAAGTGGATAAATACTTCTGTCATGCCCAGGTCTCTATTTAAAAAAAAGCAAAACAATATAACAAAGGAAGAGATAACTATGAGTCTTAAGAAAAAAAATGAAAGAGCATAATTCTTTGGGGAAGAGAATAGTTATTTAACTATGCAATCATCTAGCCCTGATTTAGGGTTCATGTTGCCTACTCAGCCCAGGTAGACATCTGTGTTTTCAATGACTAGGGTAACCTTTGGTTAAAAAAAAATTATAAATAACATAAAATGTCCCACCAGCCTGGCATGGTTTGGTACACCTATACCAAATCCTAGTTACTCAGGAGGCTGAGGCAGGAAGATTGCAAGTTTGAGACCAGTCTGGGCAACTTATTAAGTGTCTCAAAGAAAAAAAAAAGAACTAAAAAGGGTTGTGGGTTTAACTCAGTGGCGGAGCACTGGTTCAGCATCTGCAAGGCCCTGAGTTAAATTCCTTCTACTAAAAGGGAGAGAGAAAGGGAGGGAGGGAAGGAGGAAGAGAGAAAGAGAAGGAGGGAAAGCAAAAAGAAAGTCCCACTTGTGTCAGCTCATTGGCCATTGCCACAGAACCCATTAGCCTTGCTCTATGGGACAAATGGGCTCAGCATTCTCACCTGTTCAGGGGGGGGCTGCAGTTCTGCGACAGTTACTCATTGTAGACCACCATGTCAGTGGCCTGCATCTTCTCCCATTAACAGATTTTCCTAAGCAGAGGTGACAATACCACAGCCCTCAGAACAGCTGGTCCATCGAAGTGTGTGTGGCCACCCAGCACCTCTCTGCGGTGCTACTCACCTTGGAGCACCTCAGAATGACTCAGGAATTCTTTTTTTTAATTGTCACCAGGGTCACGCCCCCACAGATTCTTCTGATTTAGCTGGTCTGGGATGGGGGCTGGCCAGTGACATTTTTTGAAGCCTCCTAGGTGATTGCAATGTGCAGGAAGGGTGAAAGTCACGACCTTAGACCGTGAGGTCTGGGGCAGATGCGAGGACTTCCCTGCTCGAAGAGTGGGCCTCCGCGCAAGTGCAGTAGCAGCACCTTCCTCGCTCCAGAGAAATGCAGCATCCCGAGCCCTGTCCCAGCCCTACTGAATTTGGGGTCTGTATCTTATTAGGGTTCCCAGAGGGTTTGTCTACCCGTTAAGTCTTGAGAAGTACTGCCTTAGAAATAATTAGTTTCTGGACCAGCTTCTTCCATTTCCAGATGCAGAAATGAGAAGCCAATCATGTGAAATGATTTGGCCCAGGTTCCCCAGACTCCTGTCGAAGTCCTGGGTCTCCTGTGTTCCACTTTCTCCCAGACCTCCTCTCCCTCCACAGGGCTCTGTCATTTGAGAAGGGCACTTCCAGTCTTCCAGTGGGAGACACAGCTCCTGTCTCCGGATTGCAGGAAGCACAGTATACTGCAGAATTTCTGGCTTTTTCTTGCTAGAGGGAAAAAAAATATGTCTCAGTGTGATCCATTATGTATTCTGGGTATACACAATGAGTTTGTCTGGAGACATATTTATGCCCGAGAATATTATGTATTCTCTTTATATACCATGCAAGGTTAAATGTTTTGAAAATTTATATTTGCTTTTTATCACCCAGACATATAAGCAATTTATAGCCAGGCCTGATGGATTAGAATCAGATGGCAAAACCTGGATTAACTCCATGGATCCTGGTGGCCGCTGGTCAGTCCTGGCCGTTAATGATATTTTCACCTGAGTGGATGCATTCGAGACTCTCCTTTTAAGATAAATATGCAGGTAGGTATCATTTTTGCAATGCAGGCACTTCCTCTCGCTGACTTAAGTTCATCCAGCAATTTTTTTCAACAGACATATTGAAACAGTCACACACTGAATAATTCATGTGAAAAATTGGGGGGAGAGCTAAATAGAGGTGACTCATGGTATATATGTGCTTGCTGGTGTGACAAGGTAGAGACTTTCTCTATTACATAATTTCGAGTCATCAGAAATGCAGTGTTTGGGCAATTTAGGGACCTTCATGGACTCCCTGATACATCAACCTTTCAATCACTTGACCTAGTCTTTTTTTTTTCTTTTAGACAGGGTCTCATGACATAGCCCACGCTGGCCTTGAACTCACTGTGTAGCCCAGGCTCAAATCTGTGATCCTCCTACCTCGGACTTCCAAGTGCTGAGATGACAGGCACGCACCACCTCACCTGGCTCTCATACAAAAGACAAGGCATATTTGAAGGCCATTGTATCAACTGATTCAGTCCAGGAGAGGTGCGGTAAGATGCTGTTGGAAGCTTCCATCTGCCTGGAGAACTCAACCACACGTGCATGTGCATGGGCATAAACACCCCCCTGCCATGGGGGTGATCTATCACCCACAGTTTTCTGACAAACCCAAAGAGGGTCTTTATGCGCAAATCCCTGGCCAAGGGTGGTCCTGCACAAGCATCTAGCATTCACCCAGGTGCAAAAGGCAGCCGAAAGATGAATCATTATTATTTTTTTAATCAAGGAACAGGCCCAGGTGTAGCAGCAGCCCAGCTTTCTAATATCACTGTGGCTTTGATAAATATGTCCCATTCCTTGATAACTTTCCCAAATCCTTTAATATCCTGAAGCTCAGTCCCTGATGCCTAGCTGTCGCAAAAAATGTGTGAAGAGAGACCAAATGTCAATAAAATCTCCCTGCCTGCCTCAGCCCAGCACATAATCAGCTTCAAGGTAAATAAATGGTAAGTTAGTTATCTCCTGGCAGGGAGGCAGGCCTCTTACTTCGCGGGCCCTCATTTTGGCCTTCCTATAGTGCTGGCCAAATTGACTTCTTCCTCCAGTCTCTTCTGGTATAGGCCATTAGATTTTCCCCCTTCTTTTTCCTTCTCTCTTCCCCGCTGAGGGTCAGCCTGCTCTGCTTCTCTGAAACAGCTGTCCACTTCATGCTTCGTTCTCCTCAACTCCATTAAATCACCTTTCATCACATTAAATACAGGTCTTTGGGGTGGTCAGAGAGCTGCACTCTGAGGGATGATGGTATAATGAGGGTGACATGTATGAAAAATCATTTTGCTGCTCAATACCAGGCAGCCACAAGGAGCGGGTAGGTGCCAAGCATGTCTCACTTGAGACAGGAGCAAGACTCTTGCAGAGGAGTTTCATTCATTCATTCATTCTGCAGACACCCCCAGAGTGCTGCTGTGTGTCAGCTTTTGAGGATACATCAGTGAACAAAAGAGACAAAAAGAGTCCTTCCCTCATGGAGCTTCCATGAGTAGCAGCATCAGAAAGCCTCTCAGGAAACACACTGAATCAGGCTCAGCAGAGAAGCGGTAGCTGATTTGAAGCATTTCTGGTGCCCCTGCTGGTAAATGGCCCCTGCTCCAGCATCAAAGTGTGGTCTTCTTCAGGAGACGCTCCTCCTTTGGAGTTAAATCATCCCTTTTTTTTTTCCAAGAGCAATTGCCCTCGGAAGGGATTAGCTGTTATCATTCTCCAGCACCTGAGTGTGAATTCATTTATTGGCTCTTTGTCCTCCCTAGATAGGAGGGTCTCCAGGCCTGTCACGAGGTAGAAAACTCCCAGAAAGGCAGCAGCAAGAGACACTGAGGACAAGATGGGTCGTTGTTGCCCCACAGAGTCCCCTTTGGCTACCTGTCCCCTTTTTGGCCCTTCTGAATAAGGACCCCCTCTCCTCAGTCTAAGAGCCCTGGCACAGAGCCTTTCCACTAAGCTCACAGACAGGGCCAAGTTAGATGGAGGTTCCCCAAGCACAGATATTGTGTGGCTTCCTTTCTTCCAGGCAAGGACAGTCACCAATCTCACCTACCCTTAGTACTCCACTGGCTTTTCTTGGCAACCTTAAACAGCCTCTTTAGCAAAAGCCTACCCTATTGGAGCAGGCCATTTCTCCGCTGCCTCCACCCAGATATATACATGGGGGGCATACACACACACACACACACACACACACACACACACACAAATGGATGACTTCAGACCCTGCAGTATGGCAGGGTTCCCACATTTAGTAGGCATACCCATGTCCAGAAGATGCAGATTCTTCCCTCATAGGCCCCTCAGCCTCAATGAGTCTCACCCTACATCTGGGAATGTGGACTTTTAACAAGAAGCAAAAGTGATGTTGATGCAGATGTCCCATGGCATTAGTCCACTTTGTGTTGCTATAACAAAATATCAGAGGCTTGAGACTTTATATAGAAAAGGGGTTTGTTTAGCTCATGGTTTTAGAAGTAGGAAACTAGGCAGGCCTACATGCTTAGCTCTGGTAAAGCTTCATGGCAGATGGCATCCTGATGGCAGAAGCATGTGTAGAAGAGATTATGATCAAAACAGGAAGCCAGAGAGATTTAGGGGCTAGGCTCACTTTCTTTTATATAATGACCCATTCTCAAAAGAACTAATGTGTTGGGCAAGCTCTACATTAATCCCTTCCAAGAGCAGCATTTCCAATGGTGTAATTAACTTCCAGCAGGCAACACCTGTCTTATTTACTTCTCTCTCACTGCTGAGACAAGATACCCAACACCCACAAGTTAAAAGAAAGGTTTATTTAGCCCGCAGTTTGTAAAGGTTTCAGTTCATAATTGGCTGGCTCCAAGGCAGTGTAGCATGGCAGATAGGGAATGCAGAGTTCATGAAAATGCAGAGTTCAGAAAACAGTTCATGGCAGGCAGAAGACAGTAAAGCAAGCCAGGGACCAGACAAGCCTCTTTCTGTTGCTTATGCTGTATTCAGGCTACCAGGACTAGTGCAGCACCAAACCAAACAGTGGCCTGATTTAGTAATCATCCACCCTTACTCCTAGCATTGCCCCATGAGTCAGTCACACACTCTAGAGTCAGCCACCTCTGAAAAAGCCCCACCTGTGACTGCGTGAGTGTTTGGGGTGACATCTAGACACAAGCCACTACCTCTCAACACCAATCTTAAGGACCAAGACATATGAACTTCTAGAGCACACACTCCACTGAGTCCAACCATAGCATCGGAGCGCCACAATTCACTGCATAGTGGTTTACTAGGGACTAACTGAGCACACTATTCTCTTTTGTTGTGATGTCATTTTCCTTTTTGCTTTTTTGAAAATCTCTGCCATCAAACCATCATCATCACTGACAATTTGAACAACAGATGAACTACAACAAAGTATAGGGGAGCAACAATAGCTAAAGAAAAAGCTATTCTGTTTTTAAGAAGAATTTAAAGAACATGTAAAGGACCCAAGACTTGCTGGGTTCCAATATAAAACTATTTTTCACCCCTGGTCTTGCCTGAGAAGAGTCTCAAAGTAATTAGTGACTTCCAGGCTGCCAGCAAAATGTGCCCTCAGAGTAAGGTGAGCTCAAGGATGCAGTGCTAAGATGTTTAGATCTCAGAGATCACTGCTGAGATCTCAGATGATGGAGTGCAGAGCTTTGTGGACCATATTATATACATGAAATATTTCCTAAGAATCTTGAGGGTTCTGTCCCACAGCCCTGGCTTGTAACTTGTATCCTCAATGCCTCCACTCCGTGCCAAGATACAGTGTAACAAAATGGCTCAGAGAGGTTAAGCAATCTACCTGTGACCACACAGCTATTAGTGGCAGAGATGGGCCTTAAACCCAGGAAGATGGACTTCTATGCCATGACCCATGATGAATTGTTGACTCCCTGAAAAAGGTGAGTACCCTAAGTGTCAACCTTCAAGGATTTTTCGCTTATTTCATATTAATTTTACATTATATATTGCAAAATTTAACGTGCAGTTTTCACCCTGAGAATAAATTGAACCCAGGTTAGTGTTTTACAATTGGCACAGATAATCCTGTGAGCTGCCATAACTCACTTCCTATCCCATTGAGCTGCTCTAGGATGATAAAGTGATGTGGGGTGGAGGTAGAAGGAACAAGACACAGGCCTCAAAGTCCCCTTTCGGTGCTGGCTTTACCCACAGACATCTCATTGTACCCTCTGCAGTGATGTTGCTCAAGTTGACCCTGCCATTGGAGCTGCCCTTTCACTGGCAGTAATAGGCAGTATTGCTGGATAACAAATTATCCTCAGTACTTGGGAGCCTAAAAAACAATTGTTTCATTATGCTCAGAGATTCTGTGGGTCAGACATTCAGCCAAGACACAGCAAGGATTGTTTGTCTCTGCTCACATACCTTTGAAGCCTCATCTGGGAAGACACAAAGCCTGACTTGCACCCGGAGTCTGGATTCTGGAACCATCTGAAGGTTCCTCACTGGCATCTGGGCTGAGAGGGCTATAAGACTGGCAGGTAAATACCTACAGTAGGAAGTCCCCATAGTTTAGGTTTCCTAACCATATGGCAGCCTCAGAATGCACTTCTTACACAGCAGTTCCAGGCCTTCATAGTACTCTGGTACAAGAGATTCAGCAAATAGAATGGAAGCTGTGTGCCTTTTCCTACCCAGGCATCACTTCCCCTGGGTTCTATTGATGGAACAGTTGCATGCCCCCCCATCCCATATTCAAGGAGTATAAATGTAGACCCTATTCTCATTGGGAAGAGGGCCAAGATCAGAGATATTGGTGGCTGCCTTCTGTAGAAAAGACAGGCTGTCAGTCTACCGTCTAACCTCAGTTCATGCCCTCACATCCTTCCGGGGTTCCTTCTAGCCCTTGCTTCCAGGAAGCCTTCTCGGATCTCTGCACTTTATTATTACCCCTATTTTCTCCCTCAGTTCCACTTAATATCACAGAGTAGTAGTACTAGTCATACATGTTGAGTGTCCCTTATCTAGAATCCTTGGGACTAGAATTGTTTCAAATTTTGGAATTCTTGCAGCTTTTGGAAATTTGTGGGGTAATTTGCATATATACAAGCTATCATATTCATGGGACACAGGTCTAAATGCAAATTCCATTTATGTTTCCTAATACCATATACATGTACCCTGAAGGTAAATTTATACGATATTTTCACTGCTTCTGAGTTTCAACTAGAACCCATCACATGAGGTCAGGTGTGGAATTTTCAGATTTTGGAGCATATCAGATTTCAGATTGTCACATTAGGAATACTCAAACCTGTGTTGTTGCTGCAATTATTATTGTTATTATTGTTTGCTGAACTATTTGGATCCTAAATGCTTACCCCTTAGGGACAGGCATATTCTCCTTTGTAGCTACCACTCAATGTCTAAATTCACAGAATTTGACATTGGCACAGTACTATTATCTACTATACGGACGTTATTCAAAACATTTTGGATTTCAGATGTCAAATTAGGAATGCCTGTAGAATGCAGCTAAATTATGATGCATTGAACACTTCCTATATGTTAGCTCTCGAAACCCTCTGGACAACCTCTAAGGTAGGTGCCATTATTACACCCTTTTGCAGTTGAGGAAGGCGAAAGTCAGAGAAGTTATATGATTTGCCAGAGTCCTGTGGTTAGTGATTGGCAGACCAAAGCTGGAACCCAGGCAATCAGCAGCAGCATGACCTCTTCCTACCCCCATGTCCACCTCTCACTAGCCCTTCATCACAGTTCATTTTCCCCCAGCCAGGTTCCAACAGCTCCCTCCTTGACACTGCCATGATCCCAGATGCTGGGCTAGGCTCACCCACCCTCTTGCTGAAGCATTTCTAAGTGGATGGACAGTAGTGCCAGTGACACCCTATGCCCATAATTCAACCTTCTCGCAAGCACCAGCACACACATGTGGAGTCCAGCTGCACCCAAGGCAGGAGGATGCTATTTGCAAAATGGACAAAAAAGGTTCAAGAGAATCATCCTCCTCCAAAGCCCCACAAGTAGGGCAGGCGCTGAGAACAGCAGCTAACAGGGATGGCTAAAGTGCTGCAGAAGCACCCCAAAAAGCCAAAGGTGAACACATCCCTGGATGGAAAAGGAAAAATTAGACTCCAAGATGGTTTTAATTCAGGACTCAGGGAGTCTTGGGGGGGGGGGGGAGAGAGAGAGAGAGAGAGAGAAAGAAAGAAAGAAAGAGGAAAAAGAATGATTTAGAACCATAGTGTTTTTATGGGTAGTGGGGCATCTTTCAGCCTGAACAGGAAGATTGAGAGCTCCCTAAACAAGCAAGGAATAAACCCTAGATAGAGTTCGGTCTTCCAGGCACAGGGACAACAGCACTGAAGTAGAGCAAGACCTGAGCCACATGGAAATGATTCAGGGCAGAAAAGACCACGCCTAGCTGCTTTGTAACTGAACAAAAGCATTCCATGTGCATGCAAAGGTGGCTTCAGAGAAAGAATATGTTTGCCTGACTGGCCTCTCTTGCCTCTAAATTAATGCTCTGGACTGATAGCTTGAAGCTGCACTGGTGTGTGAGAGCTAGCCTCAGACTTATAGTGGAGGGCATTCAATCTGAGCCAGAATATTGGCAATTCTCAGCTGCCTACTGCCTGCATGTCCTCCAGTGGTCCTGACCAGGTTTCATGACTCAGAAGGAAAGGGCACTGAAGACAGTGACCGCATGACCTCAGGTCATGGAGGCTGGAAGAAATGCACAAGTGGGCAGATAACTTTATGATCTGGAATGGGCCACTTCACTCCTTGTGGGAAGGTAGAGGAGCCACCAATGGCATGCCCTAGGCAGCAGATGGCAGCGTGGGCAGCCTTATACAAGGGAGGGCGTCAGAATTTGGCTTGCCCCAG
>PVLD010036952.1:0-10597 GCA_004027595.1 Dinomys branickii
TGTATGTATGTATATATGAATATACATATATGCAGGAGGGCTAACATGGTTCTACTATTGTATTATATCACTTAATGCTAAGGAATAATTGATGACGGGTTATTTGATCAATATTGTATGTCTGTATGTATTATCCTGAACACACACTTCGAAGATATCAATATGCAAAGCAGCAACTATTGGTGGTTTTTTTTTTTTTGCCTGTTTTGTTTTCTGTCTTTGGATGTTTAGTTTTTGTGTTTTTATGTTGTTGAGAGGATTAATGGTCTGACCAATTTTGCATGTCTGTATATGGGTTCATACATTTACACTTCGAAGATATCAATTGATAAAGCAATAACCACTTTTGAGACCATGTCACCTTGTCTATAGATCAGTTGTGATTGTACTATTTTTCATGCTAATTGGTGTATGTTTGTTAATATGTTTTTGTACTTTTATTTTTTTTAAATAAAAATAAAAATAAAAGAATTCTATCTCCTTTTCAGCGCAGGACAGTTTACATTTGTAAAAAGTCATTGATGTTTGGTAAAATGGCTCCACCTAGTGCCCTGACTAGTAGCAACATTTATAAGAGACGGGGAAGGAGAACGGTAAATCAATACCAGCACAAAATGACAACTCCAGAAACTACCAGGGCTGAAGCAATTTAATAACAATAGGTCAATTGACTCTAGGGACCATAACTCTTAGTCTATTGAGTGGGCCAATAGAGCAGCTTAACAAATAACACTGCTTTTTTCTAGAAAGAAGCTGGAACTGGTCCAAAGGCCTAGATTCTACTGAAGGTTGGAGAGGATGAGAGAGAAGTTAGGTAGGTACCTCTTTCATGCCAGGCATTGCATTAAGTATTTTGCATGCATTTTTTTCCACTGACTAATTACACTCACATTACAGGGCAGGTGTTATTATCCCCACTTTACAGATGAGAAACTGAGGCCCGGAAAGGTTAAAATCTTGCCCTAAGGTTATACAAAAGAGTCTGGCCTCATTCTTACCTGTCACTCTCCCCAGCCAACAACAGGACCACACTCCTAACGCCACAGCTCAGGAACCTGAAAGATGCCAACATGCAGATTGGGAAGTCCTGGAATGAAAAGGGAATGGACAGCAAAAGGATTTCCTGTCTCAGTTGGAACATGGCTTTTGTCCTACCCTCATTTTTTGCCTGCCTTTAAATCCCACACTCCTTGTAGCAGTGGCTACTCTCCTGATATGTCGCCAACTGATTGAATCAAAGTACAAGGAGAGTTTCGTGTCCACACCCACACCTCTTTCACTATGGCTGTGATAACGCTCCTGGCATTGACACAGAGGAATCCAAAAAGGGAAGCCTGCATTCTTGAAAGGACATAGCAATTCCAAATAGACAAAAGAAAAAAAAAATACTGCTAGGTCTTAAGTCCCTTTCAGAGTCAAGCTGGCTATTGTCATCTGGCTAATACAGTCAGCAAGGAACAGAGAGACAGGGAAAAAAGTATTTTTTTCCTGAAAGATTTTGTATGAAGAAGCAGAGAATTTTTAAGACATTACATTTTTATACATGTAATTATTTTTAATTCATCCATTAAGTCTATTGGGTAAATGAATCAGTGAGATAATTAGGCAGAAAAAATAAATAAAATAGCAATGATACCGTTACCAAAAAGGAGGAGGCAGTGACGGGCTCCCACTGCAAAGAGGATAACGGGCACAGACGATGGCATGGAAAAGAATGGGAAAATACGCTGAGCTTAGCAAATCCTAAGGATGGTTTTTGTTGTTTATTTCCTAAAGGAATCATCACCTGAAGCAGAGTGTAACTGCACAACTGCATCCAGGAAAAAATTAAGACTTCCATTCTAACTGGGAAGATAAGCCAGAAAAAGGCATTTTTAAAATTTGTTTTTCTTCTAACACTCAAACAGACACACGCACACTCAATTTTGATGATTTGCAGACAAACTGGATATTCTCAAAGAAAGGAAAATCTTAGCCTGTTGTATATTCCAGAGTAAGTTAAATAAACTAGCTGAGCATAGTGGCGCATGCCTGTAATCCCAGCACTGGGGAGGCTCAGGCAAGACAATCCTTTCGAGTTCAAGACCAGCCTGGGCTACAAAGTGAGCTCAAGCCCAGGCTGAACGGCCCCCAAAACAGCACACACACACACACACACACACACACACACACACACACAGTTAAATAAACTAGTCTTCTCTAATTGAGCATCTTATGACTTCCCAGGAAGTCAATAAAATCTCCAAGTAGGGTCCAGGCCGCTTCATTTCCGGGTTATCCTAGAATTTGTACACCCACAGCAAAACCCCTTGTACTCTGGCCCTTACATGAGGTGCAGGGGTGGGGACAGACAGGCTCTAGAATCAGTGGTCTGGAAGCCCCAAAAAGGCATTAACGTGTGTCTGTGCATCTGAATTCTTGTCCGTGCACGCACACGTGTGTGAGAGTACGACGTGTGGGACTGGCTGTAGAATCGGGGCTCGAGCCTTTCTCAAGCGAGGAAGAACTCGGCGGCAGCAAGCAAGTCTCAGCAGTAGGAACAGTCACCATTTGTGCCTGAGGGCTCTCTGCAGAAACCACAAATTTGAAAAACACCTTTCTGCGCTGAGAAGGGCCCTCTCATCCTGGAGCACAGTTTTGCCAATCAGGCCTAATCAGGGGACTGACAGGAAGAGACAGGCACCTCCACTGTGAGAGAACACACAGCGAGAATGATTGTTCAGGTAAAAGCAAGTTATTCAAAAGAGCGCAAAGGGTAGTTGGGGAGAAGTTAAAAAGGCAAGTGTTGTGGGGGCTGAAGGAGTGTTTTTGCAGGTGAGGTCCCCAGAGAAAGAACACGAAACAGACATTAACAACCGCAAGCTGCATCTTTATTGCCTGTGTGTATTAGCCGTTATCACATTCACGTTGTTGCGTACTGTCATAACCGTGCAGCGCATGCGCGGTGGTTTCTGCTGCCACGACGTGCCCTGCTGTGCACCTGTGCTAGGCAGCGGGGGTTGTGTCCTTACGCGTCCTTAAATGCTGTGGGCTCTGAAGCAGTCCTGAAGGGGCTCCCCACAGCAGGCAAGACAGACTGTGCAAAGCCTCCTATGAATGCTAAGGCAGTGTGTGTCTGGGACTGTACTTAAGGTTAGCGTTTTCAAATATAAGAAATGGGTGAGCCTCTCCAAAGGGGGAAAATACCTCACAAACCCTATAGTGGGTTAAGTTCTCATAAAATATTGCAGCAGAGACTGATCATAGTTCCCTAATATTCATTTTCCCCCTTTCTTCTAGTTCATAGAATTCCTCAAGTTTTATCAGTAAGTTTTACACAGTCAATAACCCCTATGTTTCGCAGCCTTCCTTGTAAGTGGGTGTGGTCACGTGACCAAATTGTGGCCAGGCAGAAGCAGATGAAGAGAATGCACAGATGCTCCTCAACTTATGAAGGAGTCACATGCTGAGAGACAAGTTAAAAATGCATTTACTCTACCTAACTTACCCCAATCAAAGCACAGCCGCGCCTACCTTAAACACACTCAGAACACTTACATTAGCCTACAGGTGGGCAAATCGTTGAACACACAGCCTATTGTATAATCAATCACTGAAGTTCTCATGTAACGATTTGAATACTGAAAGTGAAGCACAGAGTACTTGTACTTCTCACCATGCCGTACACATGGTAAATTGCAGGCTGGCTGTGTACACCTTCTCTTGTTCTCACTTGGAGTCTGCCTGCCCTTCCCTGCTTCCTCTCACAGCAGGAAACCCAGGGAGGGGACAAAGAAGCCAGTCCAGCCACAGGAGTGAAAGCAGCCTCGGCTGGGAGGCTGTAGAAATACAGGCCCTGGGGCCCCGCCCTAGACCTGCTGAAGTCAAAGCTGCATTTTTTCTTTTTTTTTGGTCTTTTTGAGACAGGGTCTCACTATGCAGTTCAAGCTGGTCTTGACCTCACTTTGTAGCCCACACTGGGTTTGAACTCGCAATGATCCTCCTGCCTCAGCCTCCTGAGTGCTGGGATTACAGGCCTGTACCACCACGGCCAGCTCCAAGGCTGCGTTTTAACAAGATCTCCAGGTGATTCAACTCCATGTCAAGGGTTGCAAACTCCTGGTCCAGGAGAAGGCAGAGCAGTAAGACAGAATGACCCTTGCTCCTGGGCCACCTACAAGCTCAGACTCTAAGAGAGGCAAGTAGATCTTCCATATTTGTGTGTGCCACCTTTATTTTTACCTCTGTTCGATCCAGTACACCAGCTGTATTAATAATTACAAACATAAAACATGGCATCACTCTCCATCATTACAGCTTTTCTAAACATTTGTATGTTTTATTTGGACTTTATCCAGGATCACTGTCCCAACTAAATCACACATACCATAGTGGTTTTATTGAGCAGTTAAACTGATTATGTGCTGGTCCACAACCATAAAACTAAAGCAAATTTATATGAAATAAAAACAAAACTATAAAATCCATAAAAATCTAAATGAACAATTGTTTTAACATAATGAGGAAGATGATTTTCTACGGAAACAAAATCATTTTTCGCAACATAACGATGGAACTGATGCTTCCACATAAATGTCTTTGAGTCTGGCAGCTTTCTGTCACCATGTGTTTTGCGATAGCTCAATTTGCTCACCAGCTCCCTCTATCTGAAGCTCTGTCAAATCACTAACACCAAATGTCACGATAGCCATTGGCTTGGCTTAGCCTAAAGGCATCACTTACATACTAAGTTACCTATGTTCTCTTCCTCTTCACCCAAAGAAATTAAAGAAGCACCTCTCGACACCAATAATTTTTATCAATACAACTGCAAACATGGTTTAAAACACAAGGTGGTCACCCAAAAAACTGAGGAAAATAGACTGCATATTTACACAGAGAGGCTGCACACAAACATTCATGGCAGCTTTATGTGCAATAGCCCAAAACGGACACCCCAACAGCCTTCCTCAGATGACGAGAGAAGTAAAACTACAGAACAGCGTGCAGGGGAATGCTGCTCAGCAGCAGAGAAAAACATGTTGAGGTGTACAAGCTGGGCCACTCTCAAGCGGATTATGCTAAAGTTTACATAGTGTATGATTCCAGTTATGCGATATTTTTGAAATGACAAAGTTATTGTGATGAAGACTAAACCAACAGGCTGCAGGTGTTAGGTTAGGAAGAGGGTGCGGCAGCAAAATGACATCATAGATTCTTTGGAAGATGCAGCAGACTATATCCTTAGTGGGATAACGTTTGTGCAAATCCACAGGTGTCATAAAATTTCACAGAACTATACATCAAAAAAAAAACAGTGCATATAAACCAGGTATGGATGTACATGCCTGTAATTCCAGCACTCTGGGAGGCTGAGGCAGGAGACTCACAACACTGAGATGAGGCTGGGAAATTCAGCGACTTAGTGAGACTCTGTCTCAAAATAAAAAAGGGTTTAGAATGTAGTTCAGTGCGGAGGTCCTAGTTTCAATCTCCAGAACCACAAAAAAAGAAAGAAAGAAATGCACATAAAAACTAGTGAAATCTGAATTAAGTCTGTAGTTTAAATATCAATGGAAAGTTCTTGATTTGATAATGCATGCAGAAGCCGGGCATGGTGGCTCACACCTGTAATCCCAACACTCGGGAGACTGACGCAGGAGGATCATTGAAGTTTAAGGCCAGCTTGGGCTACAAAGCAAGCTCAGGGCCAGCCTGAACTGTGGAGCAAGACCCTGTCTCAAAAAGACCAAAATAATAATAATAATTAATAATAATAATGCAGACTATGTAAAACTTTACCGGAGGAGCTAAATAAATGATATATGGGAACTCACTGTACTATTTTCATCACTTTGCATGAGTCTAAAGGAATTTCAGTTTTCTTTTCATCTTAAATTAATAACCAAGAGGACTGAATTAGCATCTCTTGAGATTCCGTACTCGAGAGTGACCCAGACATGACAGGTGCTACAGCATATATGGAGATGTCTCCCAAAGCCTAATGCGGGTGTAGGTGGGGTTTTAAGCAAGTAACTGGCTCACAGGCGTGTGATGCTGGATCATGGCTGTGTGGTACTGGACTGGTTCACTGATGGATTTATAGTTGGGTTTGATGTTGGGAGGTGAAACCTGGTGGGAGGAGGTGCGTCACTGTGGGCGTAGCCTGGAATGGTCTTGTGTATCCCTGCTCCTCCCTTAATGGCTGCTGCGTCCCGCCTCCCTTGCCGTGAGCTGCCTCTCCCACAGGCCCCTCTGCCAGGCCACCCTGCCTTGGAGCCAGCCAACTATGGGCTGAAACCGCTACAGGTTGTGAGCTAAACTAAGCCTCTCTCTAACTTGTAAGTGTTGGGTGTTCTGTCCCAGCAATGAGAAAGTAACTGAAACCATAGGTGTCAAAGGAAACTCAAAGAAAGTAGCACTTAGGATGGTAAAGGAAAGTTCAGCTTCAGAGAGAACAAGGCAATCAGACCCTGGAAGGACTGGCTGGCCCAGTGAAGAACCGTATACTCAGTGCTAAGGCGACGTGGCGCACTGAGAAACCTTGGGGTCTTAGCCACTTTCCTTGTCACTGGGACTAAGTATCCTCACCCTCAACTTAAAGGAGGAGAGGTTTTCTTTAGCTTACAGTCTGCAGAACTCTCAATACTTGTATGGTCAGCCGCATGGTGGAAGGGCCCAGGCAGAGGAAATCTGCTCACATCATGGCAGCCAGGAAGCAGAAAAAAGCAGGAAGCCAGGAAGGAAAACACACCCTTCCAGGTCACTCCCACCGCTCCCATCCAGACCCCAGCTTCCACAATCCCAGCCTCTGAAGACATGAGGCTCTTGGGGGAGATCTAAATATAAAACATTCTTCCCCTGACCCTACAAAAGGTCATGTGCATTTCTTCATGCAAAATGCATTTAGTCCCTCTCTAAGAATTATCAAAGTCTTAACAGTTCCAGCATTGCTGAAAAGTCCAACTCAAAGGTCTCCTCTGAAACTCAAAGCAAACTCTTAGCTGTGACCCTTCTGTAAAAATTTTTAAAAAGTTAAACACTTCCAACATACAATGCCAGAAGATAAAGATTCCCATTCCACAATAAGACAGATGTGGTCTTTTTATACAGTGGAGTATTACTCAGCCAGAAAGAAGGATAAACTGAGCTACATGGTGGCACATGCCTATAATCCTAGCAGTTGGGAGGCTGAGGCAGGAGGATCATTGTGAGTTCAAGGCCAGCCTGTGGCCTCAACTGTGTAGTGAGACATTGTCTCAAAAAGACAAAAAGAAGAAAGAGGAGGAGGAAGAGGGAGAGGAAGAGGAAGAGAAGCAGGATAAACTGGAGACTTTTGTAGGTAAGTGGATACAACTTAAGACCATACTCAAAAGTGAAATAAACCAAATGCACATGTGTAAAGATCATATTGTCTCCCTAGTGTGAGAAGCTAAAAGAGTAAATAAAATCCAAAATGTACAATAGATATTGTAAAGTGGGAAGAAACTTCAAAAGGAAAGAGAAACTGGGATGGAGGAATAGAGAAAAGAAGAAAACGAAAAGAAAAAATCATATATAGATATATGATAGTGAAAATACTACTTATTTCTCTTCAGTTTGTTGAAGAAAGGTTTGTGCTAATTTAAAAAAAAAACAAAACAAAAGAATGGAGACATATAAACCAGAATAACACAAAAACAATACAGGAAATACAAAATTATAGAGAACATGGTAGGGAATTAGCACTGGATGCTGTATTATATAATGTTATCTTCGCATTTATTAACACAAAAATAATAAAGGAAATACTAAATTATACAGACGATAGGGAATTAGCACTGGATGCTGTATTACATAATGTTGTCTTTGTATTTGTTACTCAGTTATACAGATGATGGCTCATTTGATTAATCAATTTTCTCCACCCTCATCTCTGTTGTTCTACCACCCAATCAGTTGTCTTCCCTCTAATAATAACTGTACTTTCTGGTTTATTGACTCCCTCGGGCTCTCACATTGGGAAGAGACATGGCTGCTTCAAATTATGCTGTAACAAACATGGGTGTACACAAATTGCTATGGCAGGAGGCAGAAAAGTACCCATCCTCAAAGACGGTGGATAGGCAGGGAACCAGGTTCACTATGGTCAAGCCCCCATTGACAATCCCTCAAGGCCACTAGGGGTCTGGTCAAATAGGCGTGGTTACCCAGTGAACCGCCAGACTCCACCTCGATACAGCGTGTCCAGGTCCCAGTCGAGTCCTCAGGGTTGCCCTGGTGGACTTCCTGGCTCTACCCCATCGAGGTGCTCCCAGGGGCCAGGTCTACTCCACAGGGTCGCTCCCAGGGACCACCAGGCTCCACCCCGGGAAGGCACTTCCAGGAGCCCCATCAAGTCCCATGGACCGCTGGGCTCCACCCCATCGCTGCACGGCTGGAGGCCTGGTCCAGGTCCTCAGAGTTCTCATGTAGCCTGGAGGGAGCCCCCTCTCTCCTTAGGCTGTTGAGCTCCCCGTCAAGACCCCCAGGGTTCCCTCACAGGCCACTAGTATCTCCCGGCAGGCCACCTATGACTCTTTGGAGGCTATCACCACCCAGCTAGAGAACCGGGTCTGCACCCTAGTTCCAGGTCTTCACCTCCTCCCACCTCTCGATCTCTAGTGCTGCTGCTCTCCGTCCCTTGTAGCTGGGCATTGGGAACACTTATGATGCTGGGCACAAGTGGCATGAGGTCTCCCCCACCCGTGCTCACTGTGGTAGTCCAGGTTGTGTAAGTCACCATCTTCAGATTGTGCTAATTTTGTTTGGACCATTAAATGCCAGTATCTTATACT
The DNA here is from genome assembly GCA_004027595.1 of Dinomys branickii. NCBI lineage: Eukaryota > Metazoa > Chordata > Mammalia > Rodentia > Dinomyidae > Dinomys > Dinomys branickii. The sequence continues at coordinate 8,796 of PVLD010036952.1, forward strand.
CTGCATAACTAATTTAAAGATAATAACATGCAGTGCATTAACCTTCATTACCCTCCTATTATCTTGTTCAGAAATTTTGGTTTGGGGTGGTTTTTTCTCTTTAAAATAAAAAAAAGTCCAGGTGTGGTGGCACACACCTGTAATCCCAGCACTCTGGAGGCTGAGGCAGGAGGATCACTGCAAGTTCAAGGCCAGCCTGAGCTACAAAGTGAACTCAAGGCCAGTCTGAACTGCATAGCAAGACCAAGTCTCAAAAAGATTAATTAATTAATTAATTAGTTAATTAAAAGTTTATCTTTCAGCTGGCATGGTGGCACATGCCTATAATCCCAGAATTCTGGGAGTCTGAGGCAAAACACCAAGTAGAAGCCTGGCCTGGACAATTTACTGGCCCTATTTCAAGGTAAATGGGTGGGGAATGTCAAAGGAAACTCAAATTCAAGCCAAAATAAAAAGTAAATGGCTGCAGATACATTTAGTTCAATGCAAAGGCTCTGGGTTTTATCCCTACTAGCACTAGAAAAAAAATTAGCTTCAGTTTTGAGTCACTCAGTTGGCTGTTTACTTCCTGTTCTTTGGTTTTACAGATTATCTCCCAATGATGTTGGACCAGATCACACAGGCCTGCTTCTCCTAATGTCTATAAAACCATTTCCAGCCGGGCATGGTGGCGCACACCTGTAATCCCAGCTCTCTGGAAGCTGAAGCAGGAGGATCGTTGTGAGTTTGAGGCCAGACTGGGCTACAAAGTGAGCTCAAGGCCAGCCTGAACTACAGAGCAAGACTCTATCTCAAAAAGACAAAAAAAAAAAAAAAAAAAAACCCATCTCCCCAAAATAGGATTAGTTAAGAGTTCTTTGGGTTTCACCTAAGAAATCTTTGGCAGTTAGTGGAGTTAGAGTATAAGAACGTTCAGAATCCAGTTTAGGTGGCCTGGGCACACTCTCATGTGCAGGAGGGACTGCTGTGATTGTAGATTGAAATTGACCTGTATATACTCTGTTGGGAGTCTAGAGGGAAACATGTTTAGCTTGGAAAAGACTTTCTGGGTTGATTTCTTATCAAGTCAGTGTCTTGGTTGTAAACTTTGAAGCACAAATAAAGGTTTTTTTAATTGGAAAAAAAATTCCCATTCCCAAAGGGGAGGGGTGAGAATAGAAAGAAACAAGATCAAAGTAACACTGAAGCCCAGCAGGGCAAACATTAAATCCATAGCTCCATATCCAGAGCCCAGGGCAACCTGTGACAAGATGTGAACTCCAAAGGGCCTGGGTAGCCCTGCCCCAAAGCAATATTTGTCGCCCTCGTGACTTCTCTATTGAGCCAGCTTTGCTCAATCTTCACGGCTTTCCTGAGACATTCCACGTTCCTGACTTTTTCAACATCCTGGGGTCTCCACTGCACTTTCAGCTCCAAACTCCCAGCTTCATCCACTGCCTTCTCAGGGGCATACTACCTAGCCTCACAGGCTTTCTTCTGAAATCTGGCTGGAAGCCTCCATAACTCTTATATTATGCACACCTATAAAATCAGTACACATGGATGACCTCAAGGTCTGCCAGTGGTTCCTGGCCCTTTGGCAGCATGGCTAAATGGGTGTCTAACCTGAGGATCAATGGAACAGACTGGAAGATGCAACCACAATGAAAAACCCACTCAGCTACCTAATATTTGACAAAGGGGTCAACCAAACCCACTGGAAAAAAGAAGGCCTGTTTAATAAATGGTGCTGGAAAAACTGGCTTGCCTCTTGCCAAAAACTGAAAATAGACCCCAGTCTATCACCATGCACCAAACTCAGG
>PVLD010036953.1:0-10596 GCA_004027595.1 Dinomys branickii
AAAAAAAAAAAAAAAAAAAAAAAAAAAAAAAAAAAAAAAAAAAAAAAAAAAAAAAAAAAAAAAAAAAAAAAAAAAGAAAGATGACAAGTGATGTGAACTGAAACTAATGGTTCTGAGAAAGGAAGAAACCAGGCTACAAACTCGGCTTACCTCACATGCATTCTGGACTTCTTACAAATGAATGAAATTTGTAGTGAGAAAGAGCTAATACAAAATCTAAAGCAGCAGGCATCAACAAAACAAAACAAAAAGGAGGTTTCAGCTGCATGACACAGAAATAGAATCATAATTAGCTGTATATAAAATACTACTATAATGAAGTACTAAGTATATATACCAACTATACTAGGAAAAAAGGTGGAGTCAGTATCTCTAATGTCAGGCATATAAATGTCACTTGTGATATTTATTGTTAAAAACAAATAAAAAGTAAAGTTGCTTCTAAACTACACAGGCTATTTCACCCATGGGCTAAATCATAATAAGGAGCTGTTTGATAATATTAAATAAAGGGCAATAAGCCAGGTGTGGTGGCACACACCTATAACCCCAGCACTAGGAAAGCTGAGGCGGGCGGATAGCTGCGAGTTTCAGGCTACCCTATGCTACATAGTGAGTGCAAGGCCAACCTGAACTGCATAGTGAGACCTGTCTTTAAAAAAAGAGGACAACAAAATTCCAGACAGAAATTAGATTAAAATTAGGTCTTGGTTCACAGGAATAAGACTAATATCTTTTTTTTTTCTGTAGCAGGCATTGAACTCAGGACCTTATACTTGGCAGGCAGGCGCTATACCACTCAGCTAAATCCCAGGCCCTACTAACACCTTTTTAAAAAAATGCTAATACATATGTATCTTATTTTCACTGGACTGGATGGTAGCTACTACCAGCTATAGTCCTAGTTACTCAGTGGGATAAGGCAGGAGGATCTCTTGGGTCCAGGAGTTTAAGGCCAGCCTGGGCAACATGGCTGAACTCAAACTTGCTAAGGAGCAGAGGCTGGCCTCAAATTTGGAATTCTCCAGCCTTAGCCTCCCAAGCATTTGGATTACATGTTTGTGCTGTCACACCCGGACTTAAAAAGCAAATTAGTTTTCTCCCTAAAGAAGATTTCTTAAATACTTGGTTGATACTAGGTCACCTTTAAATTGAACCACATTTTTCTCAATAATTTCAAATTTTTCATGTAAGTGAAAAATTCACATATTCAATATCCAGTAATTGCTGAATTCAACTGAAAATGCAAGGAAATGGACAGCAAAGTTTCAAACATGAATGTTAAGTCAAAGATTGCTTTTTGAAAGACACAGATACAAAGATAAAACACCAGAGTGTTCATTCATGACACAACTGGGAACACCTTTGCACATTTATGGGACCCTTTCTAATGAGAAAAATATTCCCAAGTATTATCTTTATGCTCTAGTTTTCAATGACCACAATTTTGGAAAGGAATATAATGAATAAAGAAAGTCAACGAAACCAAGTTTCCAAGTCACAAATCCTATTACAAAACTGGGCATTATTCTGAGGACCATGTGGGCAACACTGCTACCTCTCACCCTTTCTTTATTCAGGACATTTTCTTTGTGAAATGAATGGTCATCTTGTGTGATTAGCGGAATAATGAGCTGCTACACTTGGTTTTTTTCTCCCTGACAGTTTTCTCAGTCCCCTTCAGAGAACATTTGATACGTTTTTAACTCTTATATCTGGGTCCCAACTTTCTGGAGGGGGCAGGGGAGAAGGGAAGGAAGGTACTGACAGTTGTCTGGTACTCCATAAAAGTAATGTGTACATTATGCAGTGACCTACAGGATGCCTTTCTTCAGACCACCTGCCCCTAAAGGAAGAGCACCGAAGGCCTGAGGAAAGCTTCGCAGTGAGATATATTTTAACATTCAGCACTTGACAGTATAAAACTGGAGCAGTTCAATGACAGAACACTGAATTGTATTCTGTAACCAACTGGATGCTTAAATAGGGGGCAAAATCCAGCCTCGTGAATACTGTTCACAGAGGATTATCCATCCCCTGCACACTTCACTGTCCACAAACCTTCAGTTCTAGTCTTGCTTCTCTTCTTTCAGGCAATATAAAGCAGGAAAATCAGAGTTATGGGGGCTTGAGAGCTTTGATATGAATTTTTATTCTGTTACTCATAACCTATGGGGATTTTAGGAAATTCTTTCTCCTTTCTAGTCTCTTTGTTTGTTTGTTTAGACCTCAATTTTCAACAGATATAATGAGTGACAATAAGAACAATCTTAAATAAAGAAGGTATAAACTGGGTGTGGTGGTACACGTCTGTCATCCCAGCACTAGGGGGCTGAGGCAGAAGAATTGTTGCAAGTTCAAGACCAGCCTGGGCCACATAGTGAGCGAGCTCAAGGCCAGCCTGAACTGCACAGCAAGTCCTTTCTCAAAAACAAACAAAAACAAGGGGACTTCCGGGAAGATGGCGACCGGGTAGGCAGCAGAGAGAGAACCTCCCGGAGGATTACCACCCAGACAATGGAATATAGTAATATGAAGACAGAAAGGAGAGAGGTGTGTACCCTGAACCCAAGAAGGATCTGAAATGGGAACTGAAGCCCTAGGAAAGACCAAGCAAAACCTCTCCTGGAGGAAAGGATCAGAGGGCTGCTGCGGCACAATCAGAGGGAGAAGAGACGGAGAAAGAAGAAGCCACTGCTTCAAACACACACTCGGCCCAAGCCCTCGTTCCAGCAATCGCAGCTTCAGCTTCGGAGACCCACGCTCATGGAAGCCTCCCCACTTGGCCAGGGGAGAGAGGAGTTCCGAGAGCTGGTCCAGGTCTGGAGAGGAGAGGGCGCAGCCAGGAAAAGAGGCAATGGTGGTTGGGAACTGTTGTCAAATCCAGTGTGAGGATGAGAGGTTGCAACAGCCACTGAAGCAGAGTCTCCACCCTGTAGCAACCTTCCTGATAAGCACCTGGAGGCAAGGTGGAGCCAGAGCAGCCAGTACACAGCCCCCCACACCCAGCTCTATGCCTGCCTCGAGGCTGTGGCCTCCTGCCTCTCCACTGTGTGGGCGGCTGCCAGTGGGGAGCCGTGGGGTGCATCGGCAGCGATATCAGAGCCACAGCAACTCCCAGGGATCCAGCCAAGGAACAAACGGGAACTGGAGCACAACAGCAAGAGAGAGCTGCAGATGGAGGTGGATCACACAGCCCCACGCCCTTCTCACTCCAACATCAAGCAGAAGCATGAAATGAGTTACTGGGCTTCAGCTCCCACCCTGAACACCCTCTGTGAGCACCTTGAGCATCAGCGGCCTGCGCAATCAGCACCTATTCCTGACAGCAATGGGATGAGTCCACAGGCTTCAGGACTCACCCCAAACTACTAATACGAGCAACAAGAGTGTCTCCATACTGCTTGCATATATGAACCTTGTATGAACCCATGGCGACAGGGTAGGTAGGCAGCAGAGAGAGAACCTCCTGGAGGAATGCCACTCAGACATAGGAATACAGCAACATGCGCAGGACAGAAAGGAAAGAGGTGGATATCCTGACTCGAGAAGGATCTGAAATGGGAACTGAAACCCTCGGAAAGACTAAGCAAAACCTCCTCTGGAGGAGGGGATCGGAGATCTGCCATGGCGCAGTCAGAGGGAGATGAGACGTAGAGGGAGGAGGTCGCCCCTCCAAGCACACCCTTGGCCCACGCCCTCGTTTCAGCATTCGCAGCTTCAGCTTCGGAGACCCATTGCCCAGCTGCAAGGGGTGGGGAACGGTAATGCTGGAGATCAGGAGGAGGTGGGAGGAAAAGAAAGGGCCTCTGGCTTCAAGGCAGCAGGACAGAGCCAAAAGGGTTGCAGAGGGCGCCCCGATGGGGGCGCGTGCCCCATGGCTGCTCCGCTGAGTGCCCCGCAGCTGCTCCACAGTGGGCCCCGCAGCTGCGCTGCTGTGGGCCCCACGGCTGCTCCGCTGCTGCTCCGCAGCGGGCCTGGTGGCTGTTCTGCTGAGAGCCTGCTCAGGGCACCTGATGGACTGGACCCGCCCCCACCATAGCACGACGACAGGGTGGAGCCGGGCAGTCCGCTGTGAGCATATGTGCTTTCCCACCTCCAACCATGGCAGCTTGTATACACCCATGTATGTTATAGTATAGTCTGAGGCAGCTATATCTCTTCCCAAGGCGAGAGTCCAGGGGTATAGATAAACCCAGGAGTACAGTTATTATCACAGGGAAGATGACTGATTGAGTGGTAGGGAAACGGAGATGAGGGAGGAGAAAAATTGAATGATCAAATGGGCCATTACCTGTCTAACTGAGTAACAAAGGTGAAGGTAACATTATGTAGGACAGCATCCAGAGCTAATTCCCTTCTATGTTCTCTATAATTCTCTATTTCCTCAATTGTTTTTGTATTAACAAAAGTGAAGATAAGTTTATATTATACCGCATCCAGTGCAAATTCCTTATGATCTTCTCTATAATTTGGTATTTCCTTTAATGTTTTTGTGTTAACTAATGTGAAGATAACTATGTAATACAACATCCAGTGCTAATTCCCTACTATATTCTGTATAACTTTGTATTTCCTGTATTGTTTATGGCTTTTCTGGTTCATATGTCTCCATTCTTTTGTTTTTAAAATAAAATTTAAAAAAAAACAAAAACAAAAAAACAAAAACAAAAGAACCCAACCAACAACAACAAAAACACAAATAAGGTATTTAGCAAATAGTAAGGATAATTACAACACAGGAATATTAGTGTCAAGGTCTAGATCTGCTAATAACTAGACATGTGACTATGTTCAAGTTAATATTTACTTTTCCTGTGGAAAATGAGTATACCACTAACAATTTATCCATTTAACTTCAGTTATATCATGTGGAATGGTCTAAAACTCAACAGTTGCAAAACCACCAACTGTAATATAAGGTGTTATTTTTGTTACAGGCTGTGTGATATGAATGCACTTTATGGTGTGGGAAAGCTACTCAAGTTGTGTACAGTTCGACAAATTCAGCAGATGTTCAGATGATGGATAAAGAGTATGTGCCCAATACGACAGCTATGACATGCTTTTATGCCATCACTGTTAATGGTGACTTCCTTTTTTTTTTTTTTTGAGACACAGTCTTACTATGTAAACCTGTAGTATGGTACTTGCTACCTAGCACACATAATAATCAGAGTTGGATCTCCAATACCATAAAACAAACAAAACAAAGCAAAAAACTGCAATATTTGGGGACAGAAAATTAAAACATTCCTTAGCTTTTTTTGTACCAGGAATTGAACTCAAGGCCTTGAGCCTTGCCAGGCTCAGCACTGTGCCACTGAGCTATATCCCTGGCCCATTCCTTAGTTTTATCATAAGGTTTCAGCTTAGTTCTACATACAGATTCAGTCATTGACAATGAGTTTACATTATGGTTATTCTGAATATATAGTTTGGAGATATATAAAAATAAAATACAGGTATACAACAATAATTTTCAAAATCACTGATGCCTCAATACCTAGGGACATAAAGCTAAACAACTGGATAAACCAATGTAGAAATGTCCAAATAATATTACTTCCTCACTGTGAAATATGCTAAGTATGTCTCAAAAATAGAAAATTGATGAAAGAATAAAAAAAAGTTTTCTGTGACTAGTGTTGATATTTTTTCCCTATGGGAATTTCAAAGATGCAAATATGAAATTAAAAGAGAGAATCACTTTATAGCTACAAAAGAAATAGTGAACACACATTGATAAACATCCTAGACAAGCGCTGAGAAGCATCCCTATGATAAACTGTCCACAAATGAAAGCATTTACATATAATTATGAATTGCTTTTTTTCCCTAAAATTTTAAAAGTTTACTATGAAGGTGGCAGATGAAAGGTTAAGAACAGAGGTGTAAATACAAGATTTAAAAAGAATGCAATTAGCTGGGTGAGGTGGTGCTGGCCTGTAATCTCAATGCTCTGGAGGGTAAGGTAGGAGGCTTGCCCTAAATTCGAGACCAGCCTTGGCCACATGGTGAGTTCCAGGCCAGCTTGAAATATATAGTGAGAATCTGTCTCAAAAAAACAATGAATGAATGAATGAAAGGTAGGCAGGCAATTATGTGAGGGAAAAGGGCTACTCTCAAACAAACAGAAAGAAGGAAAACTGCACCCCACCTCCAAAAACAAGAATGAAAACACCAAGGCCTGCATGGAGGCACCGTGATTAGGCAAAAGGTTTTGACCTTTAAGTGAAGGATGCTCTGTCATTTAATAATTGTGTGCAATGGCTTCCTTCATCTGCCCATGGCGTAATACCTATAACAAAGGGCACCGAAGTAAATGTAAGGATGGGAAGTACACAAAAGACACACTTGCATGTAAATTTCACATGAATTAGACCAAAAACCCACTACATAGGCTAACCACGGTGGCGTAAGCTGTAATCCCAGTACTCAGGAGGCTGAGACAGGAGAATTACTTCGAGTTTGAGGTCTGCTGGGGCTACACGGTGAGTTCAAGGCCAGCCTGAACTACATAGCATGACCCCGCCTAAACAAACACACACACAATCAAAAAAAGGCTCAGCAAAAAGTATTTAGACAGTTCCCGCAAAACATACATACACAAATGGCTTATAAAAAGATGATCAACATACTAGCCATCAAAGAGACATGAATTGTAATATATAACCAAAGGTAACAGGCTACTGGTATACAGACCCAGCAACATGGATGAATGCCAAAAGTACTAGGAGAAATGAAAGATGTCAGATATCAAAATACTACATTCTATTTTAGCCCACTGACATAAAACAGACAAGGTGAGTGATGTCCATCTAGACTAGACTAAGGTCTAACACTGGGATAAGCAGTATTGTAACTTTTAGAGATCATAGAAGACAAATTAAAACAAACAAACACACAAAAAGACTGAAAGACCAGCCAGGAAAAAGGAAAATAAAACCAAAAACTAGAAGTCAAATAAAGACTGTATCTCAGGGACTGGAGGCATGACCAGTTTCAAGATTAAATATTCAAAAATATCATAGAATGGCCCTGAATGAAGGCCAGCAGTTTTCTGTAGCTGTTGGTTTCAAGCAGGAGCCTAAAGTGTTATCTTTTTATGGTCTGTTGGCCATTTCAGAACTTTAGAAATGTAATGGTCAATTCATTAGAAAGTAACAAATAACTAAATAAATTTTATGAGAGGACTTCAAGATGGGGACCGGGTAGGCAGCAAAGAGAAAACCTCTCAAAGGAATGCCACTCAAAGGAATATAGGAATATAGCAACATGTGAAAGACAGAAGGGAAAGAGGTGGGTATCCTGAACTCAGGAAGGATCTGAAATGGGAATCGAAGACCTCGGAAAGACTAAGCAAAACCTCTGCTGGAGGAAAGGATCGGAGATCCCCCTGGCGCAGTCAGGGGGAGAGGAGAAGGAGGAAGTCACCGCTCCAAGCACACCCATGGCCTGCGCCCTCATTCCTGCATTTGTAGCTTCAGCTTCGGAGGCCCACGCTCATGGAAGCCTCCCGATTCGGCGAGGGGAGAGCGGAGTTCTGAGAACTGGTCCAGAGCTGGAGAGAGGAGGGCGTAGGCAGGAAAGGAGGCAATGGCAGTCGGAGCAGTTGTTGAACCCAGTGTGAGAATGAGAGGTTGTGACAGCCACTGGGGCAGAATCCCCACCCTGTAGCAACCTTATCAGTGCCTGGGGAGAATCAATGCAACTAGTACACAGCCCACCATGACCGGCTCTGCACCTGCCTCGAGGCGGTGGCCCCTTGCCTCTCTGCTGGGTGAGCCGCTACAGGCAGAGAGCAGCAGGGAACCTCAGTGGTGAGCAGCGGCAGTTCCCAGGGATGCAGCCAAGGAGCAGACGGGGGCTGGGGGGGCCTTCAGCACCGCAGTGGGAGGGAGATGCAGATGGAGGTGGATTGTGTGGCTCCATGCCCTTCTCACTCCAACATCAGGCAGGAAGCATGAGCTGGCTTGCCGAAACTCAGCTCCTACCCTGAACTCTCTCAGGGAGCACCTTGAGTCTCTGCGGCTTGAGCAAGCACCACCTGTTCCTGGCAACAATGGGACGAATCCACGGTCTTCAGGACTCACCCCAAACTATTAATGTGAGCACCAAGAGGGTCTCCTTACAGCTTGCACATATGAACCTTGTATGAACCTTGCATAGCAACAAATTAGATGAAAAGCAGCAGACCGGGAGTCTGAAAAACAACATACTCTATACAGCAGACCCGAGAATATCCTCCAACTCTATTCTAGAACTAATCTTTAAACTCAGTTCATACCCTGAACTAACACAGTGAGAACAGGCTGGGGAGATTTCAAGCCCTTATACCAAGCATTGTAAGTTCATCCAATGCCCAGCTGCAAGGGGTGGGGAACGGTAATACTGGAGATCAGGAGGAGGGAGGAGAAGAAAGGGCCTCTGGCATTGAGGCAATGGGACAGAGCCGAACAGGTCACCGACGGCACCCTGAGAGGGGTGCGTGCCCTGCAGCTGCTTCACTGTGGGCCCCGTGGCCACTCCACTGAGGGCCCCATGGCTGCTCCGCTGTGGGCCCTGTGGCCACTCCCCATGGACTGGACCAGCCCCCACCCATAGCACGCCGACGGGGCAGAGCGGGGTGGTCCGCTCTAAGCATTGGTGCTTTTCCACCTCTTACCATGGCAGTTTGTATACACCCATGTGTGCTATAGTATGGTCTGAGGCAGCTATATCTCTTCCCAAGGCGAGAGTCCAGGGGTATAGATAAATCCAGGAATACAGTTATTATCACAGGGAAGATGACTGATTGAGTGGTAGGGCAATGGAGATGAGGGAGGAGAAAATTGAATCATCAAATGGGCCATCATCTGTGTAACTGAGTAACATGTGAAGGTAACATTATGTAGAACAGCATCCAGATCTACTTCCCTTCTATGTTCTCTATAATTTGTATTTCCTCAATCGTTTTTGTATTAACAGAAGTGAAGATAACTTTATATTATGCAGCATCCAGTGCTGATTCCCTACTACCTTCTCTATAATTTGGTATTTCCTTTAATGTTTATGTGTTAACTAATGTGAAGAAAACATTATGTAATACAGCATCCAGTGTTAATTCCCTACTGTGTTCTGTATAATTTTGTATTTTAAATATTGTTTATGGCTTATTCTGGTTCATGTCTCCATTCTTTTGTCTTTAAAATAAAAATTTTAAAAAAATTTTTAAAAATCATAGAAATATATGCTAGTTTTTAAATGATTATAATGAGAAAACACATGGTTAAAATATTTTTTAAACCTACTTACTATTTGAAGTTGGTTTTGTCAACATATTAAATATATGTGCAGCTGAGGATATAGCTCAGCAGCACAAGCACCTGCCCGCCATGTGTAAGGTTCTGAGTTTGATTCCCGGTACCAAAATAAATATACAAACAGATGTGCAAAGAAAATGAGAATGTATTATTTGTAACACAGGAAACAAAAATATGTAAGAGACTACATATAAATTTTACCCTAGAACTTAATTGAGTAGGGATGCCTATACCATCTTAGGGTAGATAAAAGACTTAACATAATAGGAAATTTTCCTTCCTCTCTCAATTTAAAACCATAACTTAGCTGAAACAGAGTAACAGGAAATCTGAAAGGCTCTCTTGCAGCAAAGTTGAAAAGGACAGTTTAGCAATTGAAGGAGCTTTTAGACCAGCTGCAGATTTTTTTTTTTTTTTTTTTTTTTTTTTGCTGTTTTTTGAGGTCTGTATTCTTGAAGAGTCAAAGGGAGGTTTCTATGGAAAAAGGAAGACTGGGTTTAAAACTGGAAGGCGCGACTGGATCCTCACTTTCTTGCTAACTTATTAGCTACTGCAGAACCTTGGTCCAAGCACTCCAGAACCTTGCTTTCCTCATCTGTGAAGTGGCGACAATGGAGGTGTTGAAAGGCAAATAAAATAGAACAGAAAATGCCATGCCAAACCATTAAAGTATAAGGTATTATTAGATAGCTACCCACCAGGAATGCATTAACAACCATTATACCACTGCATGTTGGAAGTAACTGAAGGATATGTTCCAACGTTGGAGATTTTAATATTTAAAGGTAAGTTATAATAGGCCAGCCAACATCAAATCCTTGTTGAAAACCTTAATGCAAGCTAAAAGCAGCAGCAACACAACTGACCTAACAATGTAAATAGGGACAAATGAAATATGGATTGTAGTTTCCCAGCTCCAGCAAATGTTTATCTGGAATAATATAGTCATCTACTCCAACTGCACACCATCTGTTTCGCGTCTCCACCAAGTTAATATTTCTCACATGAACAGAAAGACTAACATTACATTTGATTAGTATCCTGCATTCTCATGGAACCTACCCCTACAAATCCACCGAATCTCAATGTCTTAATGTGTTACATAGCATTACCGTCCTGGCCAAATGTACACAGCCAAAGAAGTTCTATCTTTAGTCTTCTTTTTCTTTTTCTCCCCCCCTCCTCCCCCCCTCCTCCCCCCTCCCCTTCTCTTGCCTTCTCTTCTCTTTTCCCTACCCTCCTTCCCTCCCTGATTTCCTTCCTCCCTTCCAGCAGGGAGAAATATTACCAA
>PVLD010036954.1:0-10548 GCA_004027595.1 Dinomys branickii
CTTTTTTCCAGTGGGTTTGGTTGACCCCTTTGTCAAATATTAGGTAGCTGAGTGGGTTTTTTGTTGTGGTTGCATCTTCCAGTCCATAGTGGCACAATTTTTAATAGCTAAATTGTGGAAGCAACCCAAATGTCCATCCACTCAGGATTGGATTAAAAAGTTGTGGACCTTTTTATATAATGGAGTATTACTCAGCTATAAAGAAAGATAAACTCGAGGCTTTTATAGGTAAATGGTCATAACTAGAGACCATACTCATAAGTGAAATAAACAAGACCTCGATGTGTAAGCAACATATTGTCTCACTAGAGTAAGAACCTGAAAGAATGAATAAAAACTAGGAAGTATGATAGACATTGTGAAATGAAAGGAAATTCTCAAAATTAAGAGGCAACTGGGGTGTCAGAAAGAAGGGGAAACCATGTATGTGTGTATCTACAGGATAGCTAACAGTTGTACTACTGTCTTCTATTGCTTTACTGAAAGGAACAGTTAATGATTATTGGTTTGATCATTATTGCATGTATCTATTTGTTTTCCTGAGAAACCACTTTGAAGATATCAATATGTAATACAACCATTGTTAATTTCCTACCACTTTGTAACTCTGTATTATTTATATTGTTCTTATGCTGTTTTGTAATTGGATGTCTGTTTGTTAATATGTTTTCTTTCTTTATTATTAAAATAAAATTTAAAAATATATAAAAAAGAAGAGGTGCAATGGACAATAGACATTCAATCTTGATAAATTAAAAAGTGTATTGAATCAAGAGTTGGGATAACAACTACTATAAAATTGATTAAGAGCCAGGGAAACTGAGACTGGGATGTTGTTAGTGGGACGTGAACAGACAGTATCTTTGGCAATCAGTACCGGAAGGCTTAAGCGCTGCCTTTGACTTAAAATTCTACCTGGAAATATATTTCAGAAGTCATCCTGAATGTGCACTCTTAAAAGCTGTTAAAATTGGTGTTGATATTAAAAGAAATGAAGCATTCATGATATATTATTAAATAAAATAGTACAAGATTTTAAAAATCCATGCCCAAGCAACTTTCTTTTTTTATTTTAAAAATAAAAGCATGAAAAAAAATAACAAAAACAAAGACATAAACCGAACAACATAAAAACCTTAGAAGCAACACAGAATTTCAAAGCAAGGTTATAGGAAATTAATAATGGTTGTGCATTACATATTGTTATCTTCAAGGTGATTACTCAGAAAACCAGATACAGGCATGTAAGGTTAATCAAACAAAAGAAAACAGAAATTGGGCTGGGATATAGCTCAGTAGAATAAGTGCCTGCCAGGCAAGTCTAAGGTCCTGAGTTCAATCCCTAGTGCTTCAAAAAAAAAAAAAACCAGAAATTAGTAGCACAATTATCTTCGCTATCTTGTGTGTGTGTGTGTGTGTATACATATACACATATATATTTTTCCCTTCCTTCTTTCCTTCTCTTCTCCTTTCCCTCATCCCAGTTCCTTTTGAACAGTTTCTTTCCCTTTCACAATATCTATTGTACCTTTCAGGTTTTACTCTTTCAGGTTCTTACCCTAGGGAGACAATATGGTGTTTACAAATGTGAGTTTGATTTATGTCACGTATGAGTATGGTCTCTAGTTGCATCCATTTACCTATAAAAGCCTTGAATTTATTTTTCTTTATAGCTGAGTAATACTGCATTGTATAAAAACACCACATCTTTTCTATCCACTACTCAGTTGATGGGCATTTGGGTTGTTTCCAAGATTTAGCTATTATAAATTGTGCTACTATAAACATGGGTACACATATATCACTGTGGGATGATGTTTTCAATTCTTCTACAAAAATACCCAGAAGGGATATAACTGGGTTGAATGGGACCTCTAATCCCAGTTTTTTTGAGGAATCTCCACACTGATTTCCTCAGGGTTTGCACCAGTCTATACTCCCACTAAGAGTGAAGAAAGTTTCCTTTTCCCCCATAGCCCCTCCAGCATTTGTTATTGGTTGATTTCTTGATGATAGCCATTCTTTCTGGTGTAACATGAAATCTTGGTGTTTCTTTAGTTTGAATTTCTAAAATGACTAATGATGTTGAACATTTTTTTGTGTATTTATATGCCATCTGCATTTCTTTATCCAACAAGTGTGTATTCATCTCAGATGTCCATTTCTGGATTGGGTCTTTGAATTTTGGGGGCCTGGTTTTTTCTAATTCTTCATATGTTCTAGATAAAAGTCCTTTGAGGGACAGTTGGCTGAAATTTTTTCCCAATTCATGGGTTTTCTTTTTTCTTTGTTGGTTATTTCTTTTGATGTGCAAAAACTGTTCAATAAGTTGATATCCTGGCTGTTGATTCTTTGAAGTATTTCCTGTGCAGTTTAGATTTTGTTCATGACCCCTTTGTTAAAGTTAAGGTGGCTGAGTGGGTTTATGGTCGTGGCTGCATTTTCTAGTGTGTTCCATTGATACTCAGGTCTGTTTGTTTGCCAGTACCATGCTGATTTTATCACAGTAGCTTTGTCATATAATTTTAAGTCAGGGATTGTGATGCTTCCTGACTTATCTTTGTTGCCAAGAATTGCTTTTGCTATCTGGGTCTCTTCTGCTTCCAGATGAATTTTAGGTGTGTTTTTTCTGGATCTGTGAGATATACTAATGGTATTTTGTTTGGGATTGCATTGAATCTGTATAGCAATTCTGGTAGTATGGTTATTTTCAGGATGAAGCAACTTCTTGTCCAGAAAAGCATCCATTGCTTGAGATTTCTATGAACTAAACAGACTTCCTTTCCTCCATTTCTTATTATCTATACCATTCATATCTTTGCCCAATTTTTTTATTTTAAAGAAACAAGAAAACAAATGCTTTCTTATATCTGCTAATCTCAGCGACTTCATTTAAGATAACAATACGTAATATAACAACAGTTGGTAATTTCCTATCATCTTATTTTGAAATTCTTTTCCCAAAATATTTATAAATTTGCCTTATTTTCAGATTGGGCTTGTTGTCGAATGGGTCCTATCCAAATTTTCTGAGTACTTTGATAAGCAAAGGGCCTGTCCACAGGAAAAGTTTGGATTAATCTAGAGAATGGCAGCACATAATTATGACATTTTGATATGAGTGATGTCTGAGATGACAATTTTCCCTGACACAAAAATAGGGCATTTTTACCTTTACTGCAGGTTGTTTTCAAATGGTCAATTATACATCAGGTGGCAAATAATGGGATCAATGACTTTTTTATTTTCTTCTGACCAAAAAAGTAGAATACTTGAAAATAATTTTCAAGTGTCAGTTACTAAAAATACTGCATCCTTAGTAAAATAATTGAGAAATGAACAATGTAATAGAAAGGCCTGCATGTTTTATTTTGGCTCCTTCTGTTCCTGAAATGATCAGAATATCTACTAAGTTTATCACCCTCTCTCACCTTATCCCAACTGGGCCTAGATAGTGAGGAGAGGTTTTGTTACCTTTACATTTAGGAATGTTCCCTTTTGTCCTCCAGTTCTCCAGTAGGTTATTACCACATGAGTAAGACAGAAACAGTAAAGAAACTCTACTGAAGAATGTCCAGCAGACACAGCCAAGCAGATCTCTTTATTTCCTCTTTCACATAGCAAGTAAATATTTTACAAAGACAAAAGCTATCATTCAGTTGAATGACACTGGCAAATGACATATTCAGAGGAAAGTGCTTGTATAATGTGTGCTTAGAGGTTAATCAATCTTTTAATTTTTATCTCATAAAAATCAAATACATAGATTATTTGATTATTCTTTGACATTTTAAGTTAAATGTTACGTTATTCCAGAAATACTAAGTGCTTACCACAATCCCTATAACACAATGTGGTGGACTGACTACTGATGGTCAACTTGTAACCCTCAGCTGAACTGAGTAAGCATGGTGCTGGGTGTGGGAGGCCCTCCTGGGGATTGTTGCCAGCAGCATAAGAAGCAGAACTGGAGAAGTGAGGCTGCTGGGAGCAGAGAAAGGCTATTGGGAGCTGGTGGAAGCTGTGAGGAGCTGTTGGTTGTTTTGGAGGAGCTCATCCTGCTGGCTTTCCTGATGAACTTGGCTGTTTTCACCCTCCGAGGAGCTCTGGACCTCGTTGGCCCTGAGAATGGCTTTGGTTCACTTTGGGGGAGCGCTGGTTCTCACTTTGAGCATCACTTCCTGGCTCGGGAGGGGAAGATGGTGCACTGCTGGTCTCCTGGAGAAGCTTGCTATGTTGGCTTTCCTGATGGGAACTCAGCCATCCTAATCATTGGAGAAGCTCAGGACCTCACTATTGCTGAGGATGGCTGGGGTACCTTTCAGGGGAGCTCTGGTTCATCTGAGCATTCCTGGCTCCAGTGCAGATCCCTCAGCCTGCTACTACAGATCCTTTATCCTGCCGGCACAGACTTCCGAGATTCCACCACTGACCTTTGGGACTTCCCAGTGCAGATCTGTGAAACAGACCTGTATGAGACATTGCTATGGGCTCTAGGCCTTCAACTGGACTCATGCAGGACATTTCCATGGGATCCAGGCCCTCAGCTGGATGCTTGGTCTATAGTATATGGACAGATTTCCTGCACTGTTCTGTATATTATTCTTTGGGTGACTATTACAAATAATTATATAAACTATGTGTCCTGTATTATATTGTTCACCTTGCAGAATACTCCCCAAACCAACACACGTGGTAGGTATTTGTAACTGTTTATTGATAAGCATTTCTCGAGAACTGGTAATATGCAGACTGAGTACCTTGTTTCCTGAACAGAATGCTTCCTAGGTGGAGGGGACATTCTCCTCTCCGTGCCCTGCCTCTGACCACAAAATCATTTTCATACCGAGCTTCTCTGGCCTCTTCTCTCCTCTGCCCTCATCATTCCCACCACTGCTAATGAGACAAGTAATTTAAAACGTTGAGCAATTTGCTCGTAAATCCATCTCTAAAGCTCTGTTCCTCCCCTGGCCTCACTGCAGGAAAATATGAACCAGTGGAAACCTGAACCATCCACTGCCGTAGAAAAACGCAAGAGTCAAAACGCAGCTAGCACACAGCACAGTCTGCCACTCACTGGCTCCCCCTCCATACTAGCTCCAAACTCTGTCACCAGAGTGCTTCTCTTGAAAGAGTACAGTTATCAAAGCTGTTCCTCAAATAACTCTTGCTCCAGGAAAGAACTTCAAGACTACAGTGATCCTAGTACTTCCCACAGAGGTCGCTCGCCTGGACACTCCCCAACGCTCTCTCGCCTCTTTTCCGCAGCAGGAAGCTCTTTGTTCTTTGTGTCTCCGTTTGTACTTCAAAAATGTTCAGAGCCCACATAACCGCGTTCTGTTAAATTTGTTTGCAAGCTTAACAGAGTTCAAGAACGGGCACTCTGGCTTCTTTATTTTGAATCTTCAGTATCTCATTTAATAGTGAGATCCTAAATAGTGGCCTAGCGTATGGACAGTAATAAGTAAATGGTTCCATGTAGATCTTCTTTGTTTTCAATGACTGCTAAACAAATGTTACTGGTGGAACAAACTGAGTAAGCATTGGAAATACCTATTTAACCTGCTGTCTACCCACTAAAGAGTCCATAGTGGTACTTTCTTAAATTCAACATTGCACAAAAAATTTAGAGAATATTTTGCTCAGTTATCTCATTAAAATAAAACCACATAATTTTAGAGTGGGTGTGAACTCAAAGATCTGGTACAAATCCCCTAATTTAACACATGAGGAATCTGAAGTCACAAGAAGTTAAGCCATATAGCTAATGAATGGCAGAGAAAAGAGGCGATTCTAGTCTTGCTCCTTACCAGGTGCTTGGTTTACTATCTCCAGTCCAGATTCAGCTTGTTGAGATTCTATTGCTTGAGAGGCTCAAGAAGCAACCTGGGGAAGGCAGTGGCATGGACTAGGTTCAGAAAGTAGGAGACAACCTCCACCCACTGCTTTCTTTCTGTTTCTGATATATGTATAGCAGCTCAGTGGATATAAGGAGACCCTTTAGGGTACTTTGGGATTCATAAGCTGGGCTTTCCTTGAATCAGATCTTCTGCAGTGACTGAGTTATAGAACTTTTAGACCTACTGTGGTTTCAGTCTGTGTTCCACATAGATCTGAAATGTCAATAGCTCGTGACTTTAGGAAAAAGTGGGGAAAGCAACACTCTCCAAAGGCTTTTTCAGGAAGGTGCTTCATTCATTCACTTACTTAATGTCCATCAAGTCTGCACTAAATGCCAAGCAAGGAGCTGAGTACTACAAATACGTGATGAATGAGACAGAGTCCCTCTCTCAGGGCGCTCAACATTTGTTATGTCACCTACCAAGAGCTCCTTGGAGAGCCCAGCATGTCTCTCACACTCAGACACATACACACACACACACACACATGCATTAAAAATACAAATAGCCCTGTCCTGACTACGCTGATCCCTGAACTTTCATTCTTATGGTCAACATTATTTAGGCCTCTGTATATCTCTTTCCTTCATCCTCAAAGCCAAAGGCAACTGTGCCTGAATGAAGTGAAGGTTTGTGGATTGTTTCTGCCAAGGTCAAGAGGGACACAGCTTCAGAGATGAGGAGAATATGAACAGCAAAAGATTTTAGGAAGAGAAAAGGAAACTGAATTCCCTTAACAAACATCCCCCTAAAGATAGAAAGACTGTGATAGATTCTCACATAACTAAGAGTTATTGCTTCTCTTCAGGTGTCAATGTTTGATTTGGGAAAAGCTCACAAATTAGCAGTATATTACGGCAGCTGGAGACTGAAGAAAATTTCACAATGTTAAGGAATTCACATTACTTTTAACTTTACCTTTATGTGGCTCTGGACATGTGTGGGGAACAATCACAATTCTACCTATTGGCAACAAGATAAAAACTTTCAAAGTTACAACTGTTTTATACACACACACACACACACACACACACACACACACACACACAATACGTATATATACACACACATATATATATATATACATAAAGCTCAAATATATATGTTCAAAACTCTAAAATGAGTTTTAAATGTCAGCCTTATTTAGAAACAATTATGTTGTACATTTTACCTCTCACTTTTAATAGTTCTTTGTTATTTTAGGAGAAACATGATAATTCGGAGCACCACCGCTTTGGAGTCAGTGCTGGGGGACTGGTCAGCCTGGTCAAAGGTTCCTGGGAGGAATCTTCTATTTGGATGGGTGCAGTTCTTTGTTTGTGTTCAAGTACAGAGACTACAAAATAAAAAGGAGCTTTTCAGGTGTAGAGACCCCGGCAGAGACTCCCAGGTTCTGACTGGAACGGGGTCTGAATGTCATCAGCTCCGCAAACCCCGTGCCCGGCAGAGACCTGATGTGGTGTGGTTCATTGTGATATATTCCTAAAACGCAAAGCAAGGCTAAGGCAGACATGACCATTCTGTGTCTGGTTTTCATGCCAAAGCTTTTAAAGAGAAATACATTAATCTTTAATTCATACATTATTTACTTACCTTCTGTAAATCTTGTGATACATCTTTCTATTTCTCCAGTTAATATCTCAAAACGACTTGACTCCTGGAATTTTACCTTATTCCTCATAAACAAATACTATTAAAGTCTGGTAAGTTTCTTCTCCTTGGTAATTTTAGTTTTGGAATTGGTTGAAATTTCCCTTAGGGTGCCCTGTGTTTGTCCATATTCACATCTCATTGTCTTTCACGTGACAGAACAAGGTCAGGTATCATCAGACACCCATCCATCTCAGGAAAACTCAGGTAAACGGTAAAAGATGAGGAGGACGGCAGCATGAGCAAGGAGCCCCGTTTAAATGCTCAGTGACCTCCCTGCTTCCCCTGCAGCTCGGTCCTGCTACAGGAGAACCACCTGAGTAAAGCCAGGTTGGGAGCCCTGGATTCCCCTACTCCTGCAAGCCAAGTGTGATTCCAGTACTTGAGGACAAGCTCAAACCCACAACATCCCAAAGTTACAGGAAATGTGCTGTCCTCAGGGTTTTGAAGGCAGCATATTGGTCTCTGAAGAGTTATCCTCATTAGCTTCTTTTTAAAATGCAATTTTGACTAGTTGTGACCTTCACTTCATAAGCCAACCTTCGATGTGAATCTTCATGTATGCTGTCAACTGTAGATGGGTGTTCAGCCCCATCATTACTATTATATTTGCATTTCATTCATCTTTTATATCCTTTGTAGCCCTAACATAGTGCCTTGATCAAAGAAATTTGAAAAACTGAAAAGAAATAAAGAAATAAGTTCCCAAGAATTGGAAAATGTCTTTCTTTAGTAGCCTCTATAATTTGTATGAATTCTCCATATAGTAACTACTATATTGTTGGTGGCTGTTTCTCAGATACTACTAACTACTGCAATTCTCCTAGCTCACCTGCTTCACAATTAGAAGATGTATTTAGGTCCTACTGTGTGTCTGTTGGTTCAGCGTATCTGGGAATGAATGAGTCCACAGAACCTGTAGTTCCTCATGCTGCCCAGTTCTTATGCACTCCAAGATTAAAGAACAAATGCACAGGTGGTTCTCAATAGTGCCTACGTAAGTTTCTTTTTTTTATTTTTTTATTATAAAAAATAAAAGCACAAAAACATATTAACAAACACACAAATTACTATAAGAAATAGTACAATCAAAACTGATTTACAGACAAGGTGACATGGACTCAACAATGGTTGTTGCTTTACCTATTGATATCTTCGAAGTGTATATACATGAACACAGATACAGACAGGCGAAATTGGTCAAACAATCATCTCAACAACAGAAAAACACAAAAAACAGAAAACAAAAGGCAAAAAATTAAAATAAATAAATAAATAAAAATAAAAACCAACACTAGTTGCTGCTTTGCATATTGATATCTTCAAAGTGTGTGCTCAGGATAACACATACAGACATATAAGATTGATCGAACAACCCGTCATCAACTATTCCTTAGCATTAAGTGATATAATACAATAGTAGAACCATGTTAGCCCTCCTGCACATATGTATATACATACATACATACATGTTTGCCTCTTTCTTTTCTCCTTTCCCTCGTCCCATCTGTTCTTTGTTTTTGAACAGATTTCCTTCATATCTCCTATATTCCCACCCTCAGGTTCTTACACCAGTGATACAATATGTTGCCTGCACATGTACCACTGATTTATTTCACTTATGAGTATAGACTCCAGTTTTGACCATTTTCCTACAAAGTCCCCAAAACTGTCTTTCTTTATAGCTGAATAATATTCCCTTGTATAAAAATGCCACAGTTTTTTAATCCAGTCCTCTGTGGATGGACACTTGGGTTGCTTCCACATTTTAGCTATTACAAATTGCACTGCTATAAACATGGGTACACATATATCAGAGTGATATGATGTTTTCAGATCTTCTGGGAAAATACCCAGAAGAGGAATAGCTGGTTTGAATGGAACCTCTAGACCTAGTTTGCTGAGAAATCTCCAAACGGCTCTCCACAGTGGTTGCACCAGTCTGCATTCCCATCAGCAGTGTAAGAGTCCCTATTTCTACACAGCCTCACCAGCATTTGTTATTGGATGACTTTTTCATGCTGGACAGTCTTACTGGGGTGAGATGAAATCTCGATGTTGTTTTTATTTGGATTTCTTAAATGACTAAGGATGTGGAACATTTTCTCATATATTTATTTGCCATTTGTATGTCTTTATCTGAGAAGTGTGTATTCACCTCAGATGCCCATGTCTGGATTGGGTCTTTGAATTTGGACAGGTACATGTTTTTTAATTCTTTGTATGTTCTACATAGCAGTCCTTTGTCTGAGGGACAGCCAGCTAGGATTTTTTCCCAATTTGTGGGTTTTCTTTTTACTTTGCTGGTGATTTCTTTAGATGTACAAAAACTTTTCAGTAGGATGAGGTCCCAATTATAGATTCTTTGAAGTGTTTCCCTTGCAGTTCCATTTTTGTTCATGAACTCTCTGCCTACTCCTATGTCTTCAAGATTTTTACCTACTTTCTCTTCCAATAGATTTAGAGTTTCTGTTTTAATGTTCAGGTCTGTGATCCATTTTGATCTGAGTTTGGTGCATGGTGATAGACTGGGGTCTATGTTCAGTTTTCGGCAAGAGGAAAGCCAGTTTTTCCAGCACCATTTATTAAACAGGCCTTCTTTTTTCCAGTGGTTTTGGTCGACCCCTTTGTCAAATATTAGGTAGCTGAGTGGGTTTTTCGTTATGGTTGCATGTTCCAGTCTGTTCCATTGATCCTCAGGTCTGTTTTTTAGCCAGTACCAGGTTGATTTTATTGCAGTAGCTTTGTAGTACAATTTCAGGTCAGGGATTGTGATTCCACCTGACTTGTCCATGTTGCCCAGGATTGCTTTTGCTATTCTGGATCTCTTCTGGTTCCAGATGAATTTGAGGCATACTTTCTCTAGATCTGTGAGGTATGCTAACGGTAGTTTAATGGGAATTGCATTGAATCTGTACAACAGTTTTGGTAGTATGGCCATTTTTACAATGTTAGTTCTTCCTAACCATGAGCAGGTTATGTTTTTCCATTTATTGAA